>BQNB010092978.1:0-21973 GCA_026074375.1 Tanacetum coccineum
TAAACACTTAAATCATATATATGCTTATTGAATTTAGATAGAGAAAATAGGCTGTTTTGATGGTATACGCGATTGCCAATTTGAACTGATCGTCTGATTAGATATTAGTGTGATAAATGTTTTGTTAAACAAGCTAAGATTGCTTGTGTTAAAAAATCAGTAAATGGTGCGGAATTTAATCATGATATGAGGTAGGAAGTTGCTGTAAGAAAACCATCAATAGTTGCCTCACTTGCTCATTATGCTAAGTTTGTGATTTATTTTGTTTTGAGTTTTACATTATACCGCCTTTTTGTCAATGTTTAAAAGTTTAATTCTAAGATGCCCATCCATTTAGTAATCCTCCTTTGGGTCACCAACACACATGTCATTTGTTTATACAAGTGTCGCATTCTCTTGGACTTTTGTCGACTTCATGATTTCAGTTACTAAAAAAACTCTGGTGGTTACTCTTAGTAAGTTAGTACAGGAGAATCTTAATGGATTGAATTTTTTCCAAAAAAACATGACAAAATCTTTAAGTGAATTACCTATTCTTTCTAATGGTTGGCATACCAAATGAATAAAGAATGTGACAATTTAGATTTGTCTTTTGAAATTGATGACTTCATATACTGATGATCATAATTAAATAGTCAGCTGTAAAAACACTTGATGCACGAGACCATGTTTTATATGATATTCCATATACTTTTGCTATGATGTCAAAAAAGGGTGAACTGATTATACAAGTTTTTTTCAGGATTATTTGAGCTGATCAACCCCGCCTTCTGGACACCCATCCAGACCTGCTAGCCGTAATGCTTTTGAAAATAACGATGACACCTTGGGCTCCACAGCTTCCCAAACCAGCAACGGTCTGCCAACATCATACTCTTATGCTGCAGCATTGGCTGCTTCTTTATCACGAAGCGGAACGCCTGACCCTCAACACATAGCCCGTGTTCCTAGTCCAGTCCCTACTCCTATTGGTAGCAGTCGAGCCAACTCAAATCAGAACACTCAAACTCTCTTTAATGGCGGGTCGTCTCACTCGAAAGAACCAGAAGATTTAGCAGCCGCGTTGTCGAGAATGAACTTATCAAATGGAGTCAAGAATCAACCTCAGTATGACCAAAATTCTAACTATTATGTTGATGGGTCGTCTAATAACATGTATGGTGGTTGGGACCCGTATTCGAACTACGGGTCAAGCGGGTATTCTGTCAATTCTCCACAAATGATGTCGGGTCAAGGCGGCAATTCAAATATGCCGCCACTTTATGAAGGAATGGAATCACGATTTGGATTGGAATCTCAAAACCCGAACAGGATGGGGAACAGTTCTTATATCGATCCCGTGTATCTTCAATACCTTAGAACCACAGACTACGCAGCACAGATAGCCGCTCTTAGTGATCCTACTATTAACAATTCGTATATTGATTTGCTTCAAAAAGCATATCTTGGATCTTTATCATCACCACAAAAATCACAATATGGTGTTGGGTATGGTGGAAAGTCTGTTAGTCCTAACCACCATGGGTACTATGGGAATCCAGGCTTTGGAATGGGCTTATCATATAATGGGAGCCCATTGATGAGCCCGCATCCTCACTCTCCTCGGGGACCGGGAAGCCCAATAAGACTCGGTGAACTAGGTGCATGATTTTCTTCTCAAATGAGAAATTTGGGTGGTGGTGGTGGTGGGATTATGGGGCCTTGGCATCTAGATGGCGGTGACAGTTTTGGGTCGTCTTTGCTTGAAGAATTTAAGAGCAATAAAACAAAGTCTTTTGAGCTTTCTGAAATTGCAGGTCATGTTGTAGAGTTTAGGTATACATTCAATATAAAACTACATGTAACTTTAATGTCGAATTTGGGAGGTCAAGATGATATGGAAATGGTTTAAAATCTCCCTAAAGGAATTAGACGAGATATCAAGCATTATCTTTGCTTGGACCTAGTAAAAAAGGTATTGCCCACTATGAGCTATATCCTCTTAAGCAACCGCTTTTGAGGTCGATATTGCTAATCCAAAAAGTTTCCAGAATCATTATTAAAGTCATTAGATGATGTTATTCTTGACAAAATTTGTGACCATGTTATGTATTTCGTCTACTCAAATGGTGAAAAGGTGTCATGACACTAACCCAACCTCATATTATTTGTCTAAATGGGAGCATGTTTATCTTCCTATTGATCCTGGTGACCCTTCTCACGGTAATTCATTTCTTACACACTTTATTATATCTTTACATTGTGTTTTTTAATAAGAAATCAAGTGCATGTATATGAGCTTATTATATTTGTATTATTAGCTTATGCATTTATTTAGCCAGAGGTCCAGATTCATCGTCCATAATATGATTAGAAAGGTAACTACGTCTATATTTTATCCTAAAAATCGAGCTTTCACTCCTAAATTATTCAAGTCTCACTCCAATTGGCGAAAGATGAATTTCATTTTCCACATTTGTCAGCATTAATCTGTTAATTGCATTGTTAGAACGCTAATAAGCATATACTTGAAACTGCTGACTGTTGAATGCATAACAACTTTTAATAAGCATGTTTTTGCGTCCTCCTAAGCAGAAACGTACTCTATAGCTGCTAAACTTTGATTATTTTTTGCAATGGGTTGGTTTGTTGGATTGATTTTGCGAAACATTTGAATGGTGCTTTGTGGTAGGTTTTCTGTTGGGGACAAGACAAACACTTTTAGAGACTAAAGATGGGAACATCATCATCAAATAAATTTTTTCTTGAAACTTTCCAATGTTAATACTAATTTGTATTAAAAACAACATTCGTTCAAACTGAAAGGAGGGCGTAGTAAGCATTGATCACTTTCGTTCTTTTCCAAATTGATGGTGTTGAACTAGATTAGGGAAAATGGGCGGGTTGGGTAACATGTAAATAAGATTAATTTCTGGTCATGTCGAAACGGGTTGGGTCGGGTTAAACTGGAGTCCTTTTGTCCAACAGTTGTATTTTTAAGAGTAAAATGCAAAATCATTCATGTCATCATGTGGTTTGTCCATCTTGGCCTCCTATGGATGATTATTTCCAATGGTTTATAACAGTGATGATTTATGTCAAAATTGACAAACCATAGGAATGCTTGTGCAGTTTACTCTAATTTTAATATGTAGCAAGTCAAATATGATTACAAATGCAAATCAAGTATTATCTGAATAATATAGGATTTTAGGAGGTTTCATGCATTAAAAGTACATTTTCGGCAACCCCTTAACTTGTTAGACTTATTCAAAACATTTAACCAGTTTCATACTACACTTTTATAAACTTTTACATTTGTTATGTTAGACATAGAACATAACCCCTATCTGACCCGTTATAAGTAATTAGGTTAAAACTGCCACCTCTAGTTCTTATGCATTGACATATGCTTGAAGCTCATGCATGCCTGGATTTGATGACAGAGAACCAAAAAATTAAAGCTGCACAAATCGATATTGATTGTTGGAGGTGGACCCACTGGAGTAGAACTGGCAGGAGAAATTGCAGTAGATTGTCCAAATAAAAAGATAACATTAGTGCATAAAGGCTACGGGCTACTGGAATTTCTTGGAGTGAAAGCTTCTAAGAAGACATTAGATTGGCTACAATCAAAGCACGTTGAAGTGAAACTGGAGCAAACTATTAATTTAGAAGATGTTGCAGATGGAAGTAAGCCGTATAAAACTTCAGCGGGCGAAACCATCAAAGCAGATTGGGTTTTTTTGTGCTTAGGTAAGCCACTGGCCTCGTCATGGCTGAAAAATACCATTTTGAGGGATAGCTTGGATGCCATTGGGAGTATGATTGTTGATGAAAATTTGAGAGTCAAGGGGCGCAAGAATATTTTTGCCATTGAAGATATTAGAAACATCAAGGTAAGTTTTTACGCACTTTAATTCAATCAAGACTTGGATTCATTAGGTGATCTTTTGCTTGGATAGTTGTCTAGCAGTTTACTTGATGTTCAAAGTCAAATCCTTTCCTTAAAATGGTTTTACCAGCAATTTTATACAAATATACTTAGGAAATGGAAATTGGGGTGACTGATGTATGTGTGCCGTTTTGAGAAGCCGTGGAAAATAGGCTGGGTTGGGAATGGGTGGAAAATAGGCTGGGTTGAATTAGTGGAGTTGCGGAATGTTGGCTGCACTTTTTAGATGCATATTTGTGTTATTAAGTTCTTCAATTGGATTATTATTTCTTAGTAGTTTCTCAATTTTCAGGAATTTAGTGAGTTTTATATTTCAGGGTGCGGGTGAAGGCACCTGAAACTGTTCCAAGCGCATTACCATCAAGAAGAAAAAAGAGATCACTCTCGTCATTAGTGGTCAGCACGCCCAGAGTGTCGTCACAAACCACTATGACTGGTAAAAGGTCAAGACTTGCTTCAAGGAAGAAATCTCGTGGTTCAACCTTTTTTGTTGAAAAAGGTGTCAAGAAAGAGTAAGACCCCATGGAAGATGACGAAGAAATTTCGAGTTCACATGAGACTTCAAATTGGATCAATCACATGTCAAAGCAGGTAAACAAAATCAATAGCTCTAACTTAAGGTGGCAATATGGGCGGGTTGAATAACAGGTCAAATGGGTCTGGGTCAAAACAGTTATGATTGGGTTGGGATGACCCGCGAGGCCGCTAATACTTTTGTCTTGTTGTTTCAAACATGATAAGCAAACAATGTTTAAAAATGATCACATAAATGATACTCTAAAATCAATAATCTAGCTTTTCTTTTTATCTTTTTTTCTAAACGAGAATCCAACTTCCTCCAATAAGGTGTTTAAGGAGGTTTTCTTGTTATAATCTGAAATAAAGTATAACCTATGTTGACCCACTTTTAGCTATATGGGCAAGCTGGGCAGCTGAACAAATAAGTCCAGGTGAAAAAAGGTACCTTTTCACGGCAAGACAAAACAGTTCAGGTTTGGTTAAGTCGACCCGACAACACTTCTTGTCCATTTCTTTCGAATATTTACATAAAATAACTATCTAATTTTCACGCTTTAGGAGCTTGTGAATATTTCAACTTTGGCAAACTTTAATCTTAATGACCATTAGAGATAAAGCACCACCCTTATCGACCCATTTTAGGTAAATAGGTTAAAAAAATTAAGTTACTGTCTGTAGTGCGGACAACGTCACCATCCTTTTGTACGTTGGTATCAGTCTATTTACTTGTTGAATCCTATCTATATTGATAATGAGATATAACTATGAACATGCAGAATTCTTCCACTGAACCATCAAGCCATCCTTCTTCTCAGGAAGAAAAAGATGGTGGAAAACCTTGGGAACGAAAAGTTGATTGGAAACCTTTGGATGATCTTGTGGAAGCAGCTAGTAGGAGTAAATCTTCCAAAGTCAACACTCAGGGATCTATGGTCAAAGCGAAACCATCATATACCGTAAGAAGTGTGCGCAAATCTAAAGGGAAAGATCAGTTTCAGAAATATAAAGTTGAAGATATAGATGATACTTCTGAATCAGTAAAACCTAAAAAGGTAAGAAGGTATCGCAAAAAAGGTGAACGGTTTAGGGGATTTGAGTGTTACTGCCGCCCAAGCCATGCTAGATGCTGGTGCCAACAATGTTGGTCGGTAGAAAAGAAACTATCCTATGTGGTTCCGGCTGGTGCCAATTAAAGATCAGTGAGTATTCTGTTTCATGTACATTTTGAGATTGATTACATGATACTAACTAATTACAATTACAAATAAATAGCCTTAATAAAGCTGCCTTTATAGAAGGCAGCGTTAGATGCGCTTCTGCTGTTTAAAAATAATCACTATATACACCTCTTCTCATCCTCTCTCTCTCTATCTCTCTATGGGACATTATTAAAAGTTCATGTACATAAACCATTGCCATCTTACTATTTATTTACACTTTATATGCTTGTAAGTAGACTAGTAGAGGTAGCAATTAGCTTATTAATGGGTCTACTGCCTGGGTTGTGTTTGATCTCGAATGACTCAAATAATGAGTTAAAAAGATCACTGGCCAAGTCTGTTAAAATACTTAGATTATGATTGGAATAATATTGTTTTTGTAATTTTTATAAATGCGTCAACTTTTTCATGAAAAAATGGGCAAAATGGTGTTTGCAACACAACTCAGCTCTACACAGAGTACTTAACAATGGCATGTTGTAACCAGGACCTGTTTTGACCTTATCATTCCCCCACCATCACCACACACTCTCACACACACCCACACCCATCCATCTTCTGACCTCAATATCTGATCCAAAGCTAGCTATATTCTCTCTATGTTAGTGTAGTTATTGGATGTTACTCGTATTAATGGCAGAGTTCCTCTTCCAGCATGCATGTCTGATCATTTGGTATGTATATATATTGATCATCTTTAAAGATAAAATGAATATAATGTTGTTACTCGTTTGCAGGTTGAGAAAATCGTATTCGTAGTGTTCTTCTCTGGAGAGCAGGCAAGGACTAAAATACTAGAAATTTGTGAAGCATTTGGTGCAAAGTGCTATCTTGTTCCAGAGGACTTGACAAAGCAGAGTCAAATAACTCAAGAGGTGTTTTAATGGAGGAAAATATAAGTTAGATTAACTTCGTATTTTTGCCTATAAAAAGATGTCTCTCTCCTTGTATGAACTGTTGTTGAATGTATGCAAAGTATTATATTATTGTCGAAATGTGCAATATTGAGATGCTTAGTCATATGTATTAGACTCTGACTTGGAAACCATTTTCTGAATCTATCGTTTTGCAGGTTCTCTCACGGCTCTCTGAATTGGAAACCACTTTGGATGTTGGGATTCTTCACAGAAATGTTACTCATCACTTAGTTGGGTTTCACTTAACACTATGGATGAATATCTTAAGGTGTGTTTATCCATGGTTTTCTGTACATAAGGAGAAAGCTGTCTTTGATACGTTAAATATGTTAAACTTTGATGTCACAAAGAAATGTCTAGTTTGAGAGGGATGGTGCCCTGTATTTGCTAAACCCCAAGTATTTTCCTATACCTTATAGAAAAGGTTATTACTTGAATATATGTTATATACATTATATTTTGAATCTTGGACCACGGGCTTTAAATAAGTCCAACTCTTGCAAGCAAACCTAGTCATCTTGTATGCATTGCCTTCTATGTATGTTGGATTTTCTTCTTGAAACATATTTATTGGCTATTTGGCTCTTATATGTTATATCATGTTATAATTGACTTCAGATTCAGGAGGCACTTCAGCATGCAACATTTTATAGCAATTCACAAGATAGATGTGGAGATTGGTCACTCTGGAAAGACCATACATCTACCATACATCTGGAAGTCAAGATCAGTGACAACAACAATTGTGTGAAAGGGGCAAGATACATGATAAGAATGGTATTCCGTTACACAAGCAGTGTCCGTCCTTTCATGGAAATCTGCTCTAAGGGTTACTCTACCCTTGGAAACCAGGCATCATTATTTGATCTTCCTAGCGTATTGTTATACTAGAATTGCAAAAATATTAGATATTGATGTTTAATAAATGATTGTTTAAGTTTTGTAAACCTATTTTCACTCGTGCAAATTATGAGCAAATATTGAAACTTTTATCTTACTAACGTATTTTTTATACTAGAAGTGCAAAAATATGATATATTGATGTTTGATAGACGATGATTTAAGTTTTGTAAGAATATCTTCACTCGTGCAAATTATGAGCAAATATTGGAAGCTTTTATCTTACTAGCGTACTTTTTATACTAGAAGTGCAAAAACATGAGATATTCATGTTTAATAAACGATTATTTAAGTTTTGTAAATATACATCTTCACATGTGCAAATTATGAGCAAGGAATGAAGATTTGATATTACTAGTGTATTTTCTAAATGAGAAGTGCAAATTTATAAGATATTGATGTTTAATAAATGATAATTTAAGTTTTGTAACTATCTTCACTCGTGCAAATTATAAGCAAATATTGAAACTTTTATCTTACTAACATATTTTTTATACTAGAAGTGCAAAAATAAGAGATATTCATGTTTGTTAGACGATTATTTATGTTTTGTAATAATATCCTCATTCGTGCAAATTATGATCAAATATTGAAAGCTTTTATCTTACTACCTTATTTTTTATACTAGAAATGCAAAAAATGAGATATTCGTGTTTAATAAACGATTATTTAAGTTTTGTAAGAATATATCTTCACATGTGCAAATTATGAGAAATGATTGAAGATTTGATCTGACTAGTGTATTTTTTAAACTAGAAGTGCAAAATTCTAAGATATTGATATTCAATAGACGATTATTTAAGATTTGTAAGAATAGCTTCACTCGAGCCAATTATAAGCAAATATTGAAAGCTTTTATCTTACTAGCGTATGCAAAAATATGAGATATTTATGTTAAATAGACGATTATTCAAGTTTTGTAAGAATATCTTCACTTGTGCAAATTTTGAGCAAATATTGGAAGCTTTTATCTTACTAGCGTATTTTTTACACTAAAGTGCAAAAATATGAAATAATCATGTTTAATAAACGATTATTTAAGTATCGTAAGAATAAATATATCTTCACATGTGCAAACTATGAGCAAGGATTGAAGATTTGATCTTACTAGTGTATTTTTTAAACTAGAAGGGCATGGATATGAGATATTCATGGTTTAATAGACGACTATTTAAGTTTTGTACGAATATCTTCACGTGTGCAAATTATGTGCAAGGATTGAAGCTTTGCTCCTACTAGCGTATTTATTGTAGAAACTAAAGATACAATGCAAAGCTTGATTGAATTGATTAATGAATACAAAGAGTATACAAGACTATTTATAAGACTAAACAAAGATGAAACCCTAAAAGCTAAATGGGTCGTGGCCTCTTATGGGCTAATCGATAGTCAACGGTCAACAGTTAACGGTAAACCTTTATTAACTAACATCCCCCCTCAAACTCACAATGCCGCAGCGGTGAACATTGGGAGTTTGCTAAACATAAAATAAATGAAAAAATGAAAAAAGAAACACTGAGCGGAGCGTCCCAAAGTGCAGACTCAGTGTTAGACGAAGTCTCAATCCGAACAAATACCAAAAACCAATACCGATGCCGATGCCAATGCCGATGCCAATGCAAAACCTAATTTACTAACAAACACTACCAATACCAATGCAAAACTAATGCCATTCTACGATCTGGTCAAATAACAAATACCCAATACTAAGCTGATGTCAAACTCTAGCCGTACAAAACTAATTATACTAATTAGGCTTGTTTTAAAAAAAACCCAATTAATTATACTTCTTTCTCCTAACACTAATTACCCAGAACTAACGTATCAACCAATCGGGTAAGCATATCCAAAATTGAATTTTTCAAAGATCAAACAATCACAAACAAAACCAAATTACGAAGAGACCTTCAAACGAAACCTTTTTTTCTCTTTTTCATAGCTAAACAACCATAACAGCAACATATCCACAACGGTAAACGAGATCCCTCCGGATCACCAACAATTAGTTGGGGACTGGAGGATGACAATATATAGTGACTTGAACCTAGGCTCTTGATACCATGTAAAAACTAAAGATACAATGCAAAGCTTGATTGAATTGATTAATGAATACAAGACTATTTATAAGACTAAACAAAGATGAAACCCTAAAAGCTAAATGGGTCGTGGCCTCTTATGGGCTAACTGATAGTCAACAGTCAACAGTCAATAGTCAACAGTCAACAGTCAACAGTCAACAGTCAACAGTCAACAGTCAACGGTCAACCTTTATTAACTAACATTTATTATACTAAAAGTTCAAAAATAAGAGATATTGATGTTTAATATACGATTATTTAAGTTTTGTAAGAATTAATTTTCACATGTGCAAATTATTAGCAAGGATTGAAGATTTAATTTTACTAGTATATTTTTATACTAGAAGTGCAAAATTATAAGATATTGTTATTTAATAGACTATTATTTAAGTTTTATGATAATATCTTCACGCATGAAAATTATTTGGAAGAATTGAAGCGTGGTCTTACTAGCGTAATTTTTTTGTTAAAAGTGCAAAAATAGGGTATATTGTGTTTTGTAAAAATATCTTTGTGCGTGAAAATAATGAGCAAAGATTAAAGCTTTGATCTTACTATTGTATTTTTATACTTCGCGCTTGACGTGTTATTATTGGAGATATGACACAATAAAAACTTAAAACAGATTAAGAGTGGACTATAATAAGCTAATAGCAGCAACAATTAACCTAGATTAAGCTAAGACACGATCATAAATTATCTGCACTATAAGGCTCTAAGATCAAGCTTAAAAACTTCAAAAAGCTTAACTGTTTTTGAACAAAAGAACTCAAAGGGCTTTACCAAGCAAATTTACTTTAAAAACAGATGACAATGGCACTCTAGACACCAAGTTTTGGATACAAAAACTTCAACTTAAATAATCTTATCAAAGAAGCAGTTTAGAAGCCTATTTAGTTTGGCAGACTTAAGTATTTGATAAAAGAAGCTAGAAAAACTAACTAAACTAACTATAAGCTTATGAAAACTACTACTTGGGACTAATTAAGCTTATGAAATTGATTTGAGTAACCAAAACAGCCTGCAAAACTGTTTTATCTATTAAAACCTTCTTAACCCAAACACTCCTTTAAAATTTGTTTTCTCATTTTTAGGCTACAAAAGACTTTTTAAGCTTAGGTTTTTAAAAAAAGATGACAAACTAACAATATTAAGACTTAATAAGCAAAATCCAACCTTCAATAAGCACTTAACAATAAGCAAACAGAATAAGCAGTTTTAAACTAAATAAGTCAGGTTTATATAAAAACATAAACAAAGAAGATTTAAACAATAAACAAGCATCAATAAGCAATAGACAACATAAGTAAGCAGTGAAAAGCAGAAAATAAGCAGTCTAATAAGCTAATGCAGTTTTAAGCTATAAAATAGAAAAGTTAACTTACAAAGTCCTTTGCTCAAAACAAGGGCATAAACATGCTTTTAGAGCTTATCAACAAGCTCTATCTTGTTTGAAAACAAGCTAGTGAGGTCTTAT
This sequence comes from Tanacetum coccineum, assembly GCA_026074375.1. Classification (NCBI taxonomy): domain Eukaryota; kingdom Viridiplantae; phylum Streptophyta; class Magnoliopsida; order Asterales; family Asteraceae; genus Tanacetum; species Tanacetum coccineum. The sequence continues at coordinate 11,046 of BQNB010092978.1, forward strand.
AAGCCCTTCCAAATCTGGCTTATCTTCCACAAATAAGCTGAGGTATTTCAGTGGTGGATTTTTGGTGAAAACAACTTAAACTCTATAAGCTTATTGAAAAGCTTATATTGCTTAAGTAAAATAGCTTAAGTTTAAGAGACCAAGAGCTTATAAGAGCTTATCAAACCATTTTTAAACACAATGAAACAAACAGAATTTTAACATAAAACTTAGAATTTCATTAAAACTTAAAACTAAGTATAAGGCTTTTAAAAGAAATACAATAAGCTAACATAAACTAATATAAGCTGAAAATTACAATAAAGATAGATAAAAACTAGATAGCCTAATCTGTGGCACAATGGCCTCTATTTATAGATGAAGGAGGAAGGTTCTAGGTCTTTAAGTGTGTTTCTTCTGTAAGAGGGTTGGGAGTGCTCTCCAAGCCTTCAATCTCAGCCCTTGAATCCATTTATCTTGATCTCAGCTCTTGATTATGTCTTGACCAATCAAGCACCATAGGATTGCCAACCTGTCTTATCATCTTCTTGGGAGAATAGGTTAAGGGGGTTTGTCGGGTTGCAGGGTATAACAGGTTAAGGGTGTTTGTCGGGTTGGAGGGTAGAGTGATAGGGATGGGTGAATAGTAATAGGGAATTGGCGGGTAAATGGTTTTAGGGGATTGGTTGTTTAATTTGTAATGGGTGTTAGGGTGCAAGGACTAACGGTGTAAATGACAGAGGTGGCAAGCTGGGTGGTTGGGTAATGGGTCAAATTCAATCAATGATCACAACATTAACATTAAACTACAAATACTGAATTCAAAGTTTTTAATGACACTCAAAATATATAAAGAAAACTTTGAAAGCCTGCAAAAGGTCAAACGGATAAGCATTATCCATACTCCTTTGTGTCTACATGAAACTAAATGTTATTTATTAAGCTTGCTCAATATTTCACAAACGCATTATACAATCAACTAGTAGACACAAAATCGTTATACAATCAAATCAGTAACAATTTGATTGTAACTATTCATGGTGCATCAGTTTTATAACTTTTGCTCTTTAGAATACGCAAGCAGCATTTGAAACTAACCCGTGTGCATCGTACGAGTCTGCATGCCTCGTACATGGAATATATATCTTTTTGCATTAAATATTTTGAATTAATAGTCTTTGTTTATTGTATCAAAAGATGGGAGTTTTAGTCAACTTGCTTTGACACGTGTTAGTGTGAGGTTAAATGTTATTTATAGAAAAAATTAAATAAAGAGAGGAAAAAACTGTATTTTATAGAAGAATGAATCAAATCTGATTTGATGCAATACCTCCTCATAAAGACACCCTTGGAGAGGAGATTAGGATTTTATGGCATTCTTGGATCTTACATAGGAGCAAACCATCATACCCTAAGTTGTTTGATTGGTTAATTAATCCAAAACTTGAATGTACAACCTTATTGTAATCTTTTTTTATCGTCTTGCTAGCTTCAATGAAATTCTCTGTTAAAAAAGAAGATGCGGGACTAACTAAATCTCCAACATAAGCACATTCAAAACTCAGCAATGACACTATTAGCTTGGCAACGACAACCAATTTCAATTTCAGTAAATGTAACAATTTGATTCTAATATTAATAATCACGTCAATAATACATTTATGCGATAAAAAGAAAGTCACGTAAACCACACACTTGCAACCAAGAACGCTTCAAGGCCCGTAAGAGATGATTGTACATTTTTTTATTGAACGGCAAGAGATGTTTGTACATTATTTGCCATAAAGATGAATAAGAAAACTAATACGTACTAGTAACTTCAAGTTTTTTTACTCTTAAACAGTTTGTAACTACCTATAAACCATTGTCCATATCCGAATGCCACGACAACCTTCTACCATTCGTATCATCTACATCATTATCAGTTTCATCTTCCCCTTCTTGGTTCTCACCTTTTTGAAATCTCGGACTAACATTTCCACATGAATATAGTGTCACACAGTCAGAACCTGTTGGCGATGGTAGCTAATGATATTTGTTAGGTGAATTGGTATTAATATTTGAAGGGTGGTAAAAGATTCTCTCATTGCCAACATTGCTTCAAAGTACCTACTACATGACACTAATGCCACATGAAATAAACCATCATTTTCATCTTAGAAACAGAATTGAAGCATTTGAATTGAAGCGCGTTAGACAAAAAAAAGGTATATCAAATATGTAAATATACCCTCCATATAGAAGGTGGTTCCTGAAAGTTATGAGTCCAATGGATATCAGAAACGGAAGCTGCAAGGGTGCCATAATCTCTTGCAGCACTCTGTAATAGTTTTGAGAAATCTTTTTGTTTATCCAAAGAAAAAAGCCCGAAATGAAGTAAATATGAGTATCTACTAAACAGGAGATGTCAAGCATATAGACTAAAATAATGAGTGTAAGAAATTTCTTTCTATTTATTTTTAAAATCTTTGGAAAAGAAATAGTTGGCAAGGTTTAATTCGGTATTTAGATTAAAGAAATGGTAGCGAACGTGATATTCAGCTTCCACAGGAATATATTCTAATGGAACTGGTTTTTGAAGACGATCTATAACACGATCCTGCAAGTCAAAATTAAATCAATTTACATTGGCAGTCAGTCTTTCCCGGTGATTTACTTTCATTATCACATATTAAGACATACTTCATCTCATGCAAAATGCCACTATCTAAAGAATCAATCTCACTTGAGAGTTGAGACACTAGCACGACCATCAAGTAAGTTATTATAGATTAATATTACTTTAAAAAGTCTTCTCAAATCTCAATCTAATGTATTAGTTACTTATAATGTTAAACAAATGGACAAAAAGATATCTGTCGGTGAACCTTCAATACGTATAAATTATATCATGTTTTAACCCTCACTTTTTAACATGTTACACAACCCATCTGACCCCCTCATTTTGCTCCTCTACTAGAAAAAAGTTGGCGAAATATACCATATTGCAAAAGAGCCATTTTGGCGATCTTTAAATGAGCCTCCACTCAAAAGCTTTCTAATGTTTCGAGCCAGTGCCCCACTTCAAACAAGACCCTTAGATAGGATATATGATAGCCTATTCCGTTTATGAAAATAACACTGGGTGGATGAAAACACACAACATGTAGTAGAAAAGTTAACCTTGAATTTTATTGATATCTGTATCAATCTTTTCAAGGGTTGTACACAAAGCTGTTGTCTTTCCAGTTCCGTTTTTGGCACTTGCGAGAATATCACTTCCAGTCAATGCTTATGAAAAAAAGACAAGCTAGTTTTTTGCGGTAAGTGCTTATGAAAAAAAAGACATTGTTTAACACTATATTTTCACAATAACCTATCAAAATGTGGAAAAAATTACCCTACTCATCAATACAAGATCTTTGGATGCATTCCCAGAAAGATTGATTTGACCAGACGCTTTCAAAGCCTTTTTTGTTATTGTTTTTTAAATTGGCTCTCTTTTGTTTTGTTTCCTCTCCTCCTCGGGCTCGGAGTAGTTATTTTGATAACCAAAAGATTTAACTTGAAAAAGAAATGAAGTGAAAAACTTGCCAGAATTTCATGATATACATACGTACAGAGTGCTTCCCAGTCGGCTGGCATATTTCTAATCTCGGGCCTGAAAATGTGAAATATTATTAATTCAGCAGGAAAAGCCAAACATGTCGAATAGTGGCTGTTAAAAAATAAGAGACAGCAGAGTTCCACATATTTAAAGTCACAGTGGAACAAAAAAGTATGTTTACTAGGATCGACAATATCAAAGATTTGTTGCAAATGTAGCTAACACATGCAAAAGGGCCAACATACTTCTTTTTCATTTAGGATTATGCCCACAATTTGATTCTACTGTCTTTTGCAACAAAGACCTAGTTAACTAACCAAATTTTATTCTTAGTTTGTAGCAGTAACAGTAAAATGCTACTAATTCACCATTTTCTAGTATCTGAACCAAGTACTACAACTATATAATATGCCCTATTCATAGGCTGCATTTGCGTAGAAGTACACAAACACGTCAAAACTTAGATATTAGAACAGACATGGAATAAACACATCGAAAAGGTTTATATATAGTTTATGTTAGAAATTAAATCGATCCAATAAAAAGAAAAAAACTATAAAAAGCCAAAAGCTGAAAACCGACAAAGCGGGTCTAGGCGGTTTATCGGAGCGAGTTCTACTGGCCTGTTCGGTTTGAGATTTAATTAAACCCTACTCATCGGTTAGCTTGAGATTTAAAAAAATTGGCCTAAGCAAACCGTGTACAGGTAAACATCAACTTTTTATCACAAACATAAGCTCCTCAACCTGAATTTAAACTCAGGTGCTACATGTGTTTCTTACCACGTGTGGTCTTTATACCTCTCTTCCACTCATTCAATATTGCCTTCTACGCAATCTACGTTGGATATGAAGGTGTGACATTCCCTATTCATAAAAAGAGATGACTTTTTCCACTGGACAAGCCTATGAACTTATCCATTCAGTCTTAAAAAAGGACGCAATTAGGACGGCTAGAGTTTGAAATGACAACAGCAAAAGTTGTTGGTAGGTCTCAGAATATACATAGCAATATCTTATATTTCAAACTTTACATAGCATGCGTATACTTCTGCAATATATCCAACGTAAATTGCATAGAAGGCAATATTGAATGAGTTACAGTTTGAGTGTCCACCCGCTACTGAAAGCAAACTTGAGTAACTCATAGAAGAGTCAAAGTGAGTTGGAGGAGTATCTTTGTTTTTCATGTAAGCATTTGTTACAAGGAAACCTTGTTGTGAACCAAATTCATTGTCCCTTTCATGTCACGACAATTATTGATGCACCACAAACACCAATGAAAAACTGTAATGTTAGTTTTTAGTAGATATTTTGAATGGGTAAAAATTGAATTATGTCAAACAGGTCATTTTAGGTAAGGGGTTGACAACTCCTGAAACATCTAGCATTGGCACTAAAAAGTAATGTTAAAAGTTTTCATTTTTGTTAGTGGCGTGTTAGTTGCGAACAAGGTTCCCTTCTGACAAATGTGTGTACACTCGAATAGAAACAAAGACGCTCCTCTGATGGAGCTTGAGTGCTCGAGTTATCAGCCACTTGAGGTTGCCTTTATCAACGGTGAACAACGTAAATTGTGATTTGAAACTGAATTGTATCTTTTTTACCAACGGTAAATTATGGGAAACTGTAAAAATATAGAAATGTTGATTAACTTTACTCTGAAATAAAAAAATTACGCATTTTGTTGCCATATATCTATTAAAACTTTACTGTGAAATAAAAAATGTTACTTAATTGGTTAAGATAAGGGGCGTGTTTGGTCCTGGCTCATATAATTATCGGCCACAAGAATACAAGTTGTCACTTAATCATCATCTAACAAACTTACCGGTCACTGCTACCGACTTATTCGCCAAATGCAGTTACATCTAAAAACTCAGGTTGGGATGGGCAGTATTTGGCTGGTCATTATTAGCTTGCTTATGAATGTCCATAAGAAATCAAGCGCCGACTTCTGTTAATAGAACTACATATAAAGATCTGTTTTGCTTATAGATACTGATGGCATAGATCATAGTGATGTTTGGGGAAGTGTGGATGACATGGAAGGCAGGTTACCTGGTAAATACTGCTCAGATAAATATCCATCATAATTTGGTTGTATTGTGTTGATAACAGATCAAATGGAAGAAAATTATCTAAAAACGAATAAAGGGTGGTAAAAACTCGGGATAGAGGAGAAGCTGCAATATAAGAAAGGGATTGTACATAAAGATAGAAAGTTTAAAAGAGAAACATTTGCTTGTGCGGATACATAATGCAAATATACCTGTTTTCCAATAAAGGGTGGTAAGAACTCAAATAATACAGATGTCCACGGTGACGGTTGTGATGATATTTTATCCGCAGAAACACCTTCTCGAAGAAGACTATGGATTTCCTAGAAGCAGATATTAACGCCATATCAGACAAGTTTAATGATATTTGAGTATGGTGACCAAGACATGATTCGGATTTCTAAAAATTTATATGAGCATTGGATACCTGCTTGTACGTATACATAATGCAAATACACCTGTTTTCTAATAAAAGGTGGTAAGAACTCAAATAATACAGATGCCCACGGTGACGATTGTGATGATATTTTATCAGCAGAAACACCTTCTCGAAGAAGACTACGGATTTCCTGGAAGGAGATATTAATGCCATATCAGACAAGTTTAATGATATTTGAGTATGGTGACCAAGACATGATTCGGATTTCAAAAAATTTATGAGCTTTGGATACCTAGAATAAGGCATATAATGCTTTCAATAAGCCTTCTGGAAGTAGGATAACACTATGGTACTTCTTTTGCTCAATTTAAAAAAATAAAATTAGTAAATGTTACCGCAATAAAAAGCATAATCATAACAAAATTGACCAACACAGCCACAAACCTTGTTGAGCCCTGGCCTGAATGGCGTCACAGATATCTTTTGTTGAGTCAAAGATGGTAACTTTAGAAGCGGCGACTTCTTCACCAAGAATAACCTAAAAACAAGATCTACAATGTTAATTAGGGAACAAGGCTATACGGAAATTAATATCAAAATAAAATATGGGAAGAAATTAGTAAGTCCCACTATGTTTGGATGTGACTGCAGAGTGCATTCCAAGGCCACATGAGACGCCTTGCGACCCATTAGTCAGATAAAATAGTAGTTTTGGAACTGAAGATAGGAAAATCATATAGAGAAATTTTGGTATGACTACTATATCGAGATTAGCATTCATACATTTTGGTATGACTATTGTATCCGCATGATTAAATATATCTAGACTATACCGGGAGACCTTAACAAGATACTACTAGCCACAAACACTAAACAAATCACCAAAAATATGCTGTTGTATTCAATTCATTTAAGGAAAAGGGCATACCACAAAGCTGTCATCCCTGAATAAATCATTTGCCATACCAGCCGCCGTAGTCCAAATGCTCAAATCCCTTCGCTGCTTATGAGTAAAACACTGCAAAACAAAACAACCAAATATGTTAGATATTAATGCCATCGTCCTCATTCAAAACCATAAATACACAGCTAGAAAGTCAATAACTATCCGGTTGAGATAAATGCAGATACATACTGTCACAAAGTATAAATCAACGCAGACAGATTACAATCCTTGGTAAGTGCATTTATATCTTGAGCCAGGAAAAAATACCATACTGTTCACATATTGGGAACTACGAGATGTATATTTTCACATGTGACACAATTATTCACACATCTTAAAAAGCTACAAGATGTATATTTTCACATGTGAAGATGTTTTTCACACATCTTAAAAAAGCTACAAGACATATATATTCACATGTGACAAAGTTGTTAAAATATCTTTAAAAGCTACGAGACATATGTTTTCACATGTGACCAAGTTTTTCACACATCTTTAAAAGCTACGAGACATATATTTTCACATGTGACCAAGTTTTTCACACACCTTAAAAAGCTACAAGACGTATATTTTCACATGTGAAGAAGTTTTTCCCACATCTTAAAAAGCTATTAGATGTATATTTTTCACATGTGCTTATTGAAGTCGTTCACCTATACCTTTGTCTAGTGAAAACGAAATCTATAATTAATAAAAGTACTATCAAGACTACTAAAACAATGAATGAGCAAATAAAGTTCATAGCTTGCGCAATATTGGTTCAGGCATTTCATCAAACAGTTTATATGCATTATATAATTGAATCAATTTGCTGCGATGATAGCAAAAAAAGTATTAAATGAACATATATTACAAGCAATCGTCAATATGAACATCGATTACAAATATATGAATGATGAAAGTATAAGAATTGAACCTTTTGAAGAGCCCATTTTAACCTAATAGCATCTAAATTAGTGACAAAAATGTGTTGTTCGGTGGTGTAGTCATGGTTTGAACGGCGGTGTAATGGTGGTTATGATTGCTGTATGGTGGTGGTTATGATGGCGGTGTAGTGGTTGTTGTGATGGCAGTGGAGTAGTGGTTACGATTGGCGGTAATGGTGGTTCTATAGTGGAGAGAGGATAGTGTGTTTTTTTATATATCGGTTTAAATTACAAAAATACCCTTGTTTAGTAAATTGAAGTGAATGATGAATTAATCTAAACCGTTAGATCTTCAAAAAGAGGGGATAGATGAAGGGTTAGGATTCTTTCTTTTCTTCTCACCATATTTAGCCTTAACGATGACATGGCACACACATGACATGAAATTTCGCACATGACATGGAATTTCGTTTTTTTTATAAAAATGTTGGATATGGGTAGGTTTGAACTCATGACCTATGGTTAACATGTAACAACCTTAACGAACTGAGCCAAACCACTATTTTTTTTTGAACGGCGATTTATTAAAACACTAGCAAGGAGCTAGATCAAACAAGAACAATATAAGGGTTCTTAAGCCAATCGTCCCACTTGAACGACGCTTTACATCTGAATTTACACAAATAAAAAGAACTAGAAACTAAATTATCAAATATCAGCGCCTTTTCAGGGATCTTCTTATCAAACAGAAGCTTGTTGCGAAAGTTCCACATATACCACCACAAACCATAGTATACACCCTCAAGAACGCCTTTGAGTTTGGATTGAATCCGAGTAGAAACCAACCAAACTCGCCATTCCTACTATCCAAAAATATAATAATATCTTCTACAAAACCATGATGATATCTTTTAATTTTTAAAAATATATCATAATATACTCCCTAATTTTATGGTGATATTTTTTGCTTTTCAGAAATATATCAACATATATTATACATATCCACAAAAGCCAAGGATATGTTACGTATTTAGTTTAACACTCATATAGTTACTAACTAGAGTTTTTGTTTCATATAAAAGCTACAATAATCTTTGTCGACAATTCTTCGTGGCATGAAGAATCATCCTCTAAGATGAGGCAGCTCATGCAATTGAGCTCTATTTTTACGCTACAATCCATGTAATAATTATTCTTTCTTTCATGTATAATATGTTGAATTATACTCCATATTGTTATTTAATAGGTGGTTGTTGTATTATTAAATTGTTTATGAAGACTGCACCAAAAAAAATATTGTTTAGGAAGACACATTACATTCAGTCATTACTTAATACGAAGTTAAATGATATCTTGTGTTAATTTGTCAGTCTAATCCGGAGAATATTGTGGGCGTACATACAGTGGTGGCCGGGGAAACACTTCCGTTCTACCTCGAACCTACTAATGATCATACACAAATTTCGATGATCCAGATAGAACTTAATTGTGAACTTCTTATATATGAAAAACTTAGGGGGTGTTTCTTTTTTTTCCTGTTTGGAGATGGTTTCTTTTCAGATTAATACTGCTGTTAGGAGAAAGAATTGTAGTAACATGTACCTGTTTCTTTTTTCCTGCTTAATCACCATCTTGAAAAACCTAAATGTCTTATTTACCCTTGTCTTAAAAATCAATATATACTTTTTGTTTTATAATTGGAGTCAAGATCAATAACATAACATTTTTAACCCATCAATAATTTTGTTTTCAGGACCATAGATCGAAGAAAAATATAAGGTTTTGAACCCATGTAATCAAATCAATTTCAGGTAAATGCATGTGTAACAATTCCCGATAAGATCAAACAAAAGCAAAACCAAAATTACACTCTAATTGCTACAAACTTCAAAAAACCCAAGATGAGCGATACCCTTTACATATCTATTTCATACCAATTGATATAGCTCTTAGACGATCGAAATGGTTGTTACTGCCATGGAAAATAATGAACTCAAAGGAGAAAAAACCCCTAATTTATATGTAGATTTGTACACATACAAAGGTGAAGCAATGAACTCGACATGAAAGAACATTTTTTTTGAACGGCGAATTATATTAAGAAAACTAGCTAGGAGCTAGACAAAGTTACAAAGTAATAAGATTCGGATTTTTCATCCACTCAACCCTACTAAAACTAGCTTTACTTATATATCTACACCAATCAAACGATTTAGAAACTAAAACATCAAGAATAATCTCCTTAGACGGAGTCTTGGAATCAAAAAGATACTTATTCCGATTATTCCATATAAGCCACCAAGCAATATAAAAAATCCCTTCCAACATAAGTCTCTGCTTCGAGCTCACTCTAGCCGCCAACAACCAATCAAACCAATCATCAAATTTCTGGAAATCCGAATATGATAACTCCCACCAAACTGCAATCTTACGGTAGATATCCCTCACCAAAGAACAAGAAAAGAATACGTGACTCGTAGATTCAACCTCCTTATTACATGTCGGGCAAATAATGGACTGAATCTCTACACCTCTATGAGACAAATTCAACCTAGTAGGTAAAAAATCAAACCGAATCTTCCAAGCCAAGATGTTAATTTTTCTTGGAACCACTTTTATCCATCGAGTCTGCTGGTTGGCGCCTACTATGCTTTGATCATCAATAAACTTTCTATAAGAAGCCACCGAAAACTCGCCCGATCCTGCTAGAGACCAAATCCATCTATCAGACATATCAGGTAGAATAACTCCTTCCAGAATATCAGTTAACGCTCTATATTGATCCATCTCTACTCCATTCCTGGGTAAACGACACAAAATAGAGTCTGCCACATTATGATTCAACTTATCAGCTACAAAAATCTTCTTGTCTGTCTTAAGGGCGTACACTCTTGGGAAACAAGACTTAAAACTCATATCACCCCTCCATACGTCTTCCCAGAATCTCGTATCACGCCCATTACCGACCCTCTTTTTCAAAAATTTCATCAAATCAATGTTATTGTCTTTCAACCTGCTAATTTCATTCACAATGTTATTGTCTTTCAACCTGCTAATTTCATTCACAATACTCACCCAATTAGAAGTATATGAAACCTTTAATCTTTTGTTTA
>BQNB010092979.1:0-26482 GCA_026074375.1 Tanacetum coccineum
TTTTCTTATTTAAATGTTCATTTTCTGTAAGTAATTTAGCCACACTATGTTCTAATTTGATGTTTATTGTTTCAATTTCATCTATGTCATGTTTTCATCTTGGCTTCATTAGTTTTTACTTTTAAAAATTGACCATGTTGCCCTGATTTTAAAGATTGATTTTAACATTTGAGTTCAAGAGCAATACAATGCGCTTTTAGTTTTGAAAAATCTTTTTAAAATTGGGCAACGGTCTGTTTGAGACAAATATTCTCAGATTTGAGAGATTGGTTTAAAAATTCAGTTTTCTTGTTATCAAGTGATGAATCAAGCATAGGACTTCTAACTTGACATTTTTTAGTGTACTGGTCAACCCTACCTTCATTAATGATTTTAGGTTGCTCAGTATGTTGTTTTCCTGTAGTAGTTACGTTACATTCAGCAGTTAATTGTACCTCAGCCATTGGCTCTTTGTCATATACGGGTTTGATATCTGCATTATCAGTATTTGTATCATTCCCTGACTTGCTGCTTGTATCCTGCTTTCCAGATTCTGTCCCACTACTTTCCATGACAACCAAATCTGCATCAAATGCTTTACCTGTATCAATCTTACTCTCTTGCGTCTGCATCTGTCTTTTATTCACCCTTCTGTCATATTGTCTTTGATGACATGTTCTTTCAGCAACAGACTTCTTTACATTACTCATGTGTTGAAGTAATGTTTCTCTGAACTGTTTAACTTCGATTCCAGTGTATTCAGCAAAGTACTTGTCTGACATTTGACTGTCATAATCCAAAGTAAATTGCGAATCAATGAACTTTTGAAACTGTCTATTAATCACCTAAAAGGCTGCCATGGATCCATCTTCTTAAAATTCGTCTTTGTCAAGTTGCTTTTGTAGTTGATCTACGTTGAGAAGCATCGTACTTGTAAAAGTATCATCATCTTGACCAAAGAGTAACATGAATGCCTGTTTGAATCCATGTTCGATGCGAGTGCCTTTTAAGTCTTCTTTAGAAAGAACCTGAAGGTGTGAATGAAGTGATCAAAAATATGCCATGTATCTCTCTTTTTCTTTTAACATCTTGTAGTTGCTTGCTTGCACATCTTTTGTTTTCGAACACAAAGAAACCGTATCTTTCGTTTCCATTTTAACGTGAGTTGTGAATTGTGAAGTGAAAATGATTTGATGGATCTTAAATAGTTAAAGTGATTGTTGTTGTGGATTGTTGTTGTAGAATCGTTGTTGTATTTGAAGTACTAGAACTCTTGTTAACGATTGTTGAGCTAAAAGGACTAACGGTGAAAAACTTTAAGCTTGGAATGATTAACGGTTGATTAAAACACAAACAAGGACTAATGATGCAATTGAAATCCAAGTTAAATGCTTAACAGTTATTAATTAAGTTTTGAGGACTAATGATGTAATACAGTTTCAACTTTGAGGGTTAACTGTTGTTGTATATCAAACAAAGGACGAATTGAGAATTGGTCTTGAAGTCCACGAACCAAAGTTGTAAATTTTGAATTATTGTTTAATAGAAACAGTTCCCTCCTTTTTCCTTTGTCTTCTTCATTTGAAATATGTTAAAAGTTAACGATGGTTTTATCTTCTCGCAGACTCGTGTCGTTATTATCGACCAAAAACAAACACGCTTCAATGATCGTTTAAGTACCGCGATTCTAATGATAGTCGTTAGAAGAGCCGTGAAGAACCAACACTCGAAACCCGTAAAACTGTAAAATTTCGTTCAAACTAAGACAACATATTTCGGTTAACCAAGATGTATATTCTATTCAACCTAAGATGTATATTTCGGTTACTTGTAACATGTATATTTCGGTTCACCCAACTTGCATAAATTGGTTAGCCTAAGACATGTATATATCGGTTACCTGTAACATGTATATTTTGGTTCACCCAACTTGCATAAATCGGTTAACCTAAGACATGTATATTTCGGTTACATGTACCAAGTATATTTCAGTTACAAGAAAACAAAAACATATTCTTGTCCTTTGAAGCTAAAAACTTGGAACTGTGTCTCCCTTTTGTTTCAAACCGTGTCTAATAACCAACCACAATAAGCTCTAAAATAAGATGTTAAGCCAATGGAATAAGCCACGACAAGGACTACAAATAAGCTACTTAAAGATTGGTAATGAAAGTTTAAAGCTTTTGTGTACGAAATAAGCTAAAGAATTTTAGCTGTGGCTTTTGGTCATGTAAATAAGCTTTTGTCAAACTTTTTTATAAGAAAATGCAAGACAACGTTCAGTGGAAGAAAACGTTTTAAGAAGAATATCAAAGTAGACATGCTAATTCATTATAGAAGAAAGAAAAATGTATTTTGTCATTAGCACTTAACATTTTTAAAAGAATAAAAATTGAAAGCTTTATGACAAAAAAAAATCAAAACCTAATAAGCCGAGACTTATTTAACCACAAATAAGCTCAAACTATAAGCTCATAAACCAAATCCACAAACCACTAAACCCACCCGAGGCGAGTGATACCACTTGATATCCTAAATACTTAATCCAAACACAACATAAATAAGCTACCAATAAGCCATAAGAGACGAACCATATAAGAAAGAAGAAAAAGAGAGAAGTTTAGAGAGAGAAAGCTAGAGAGAAGGAAAAGAGATGGTGGATTACACAAATGAAACAAATAGTAACCAACACCTTTCACCACATGAGGTGAAGGGGTATTTATAGTCCCCTAAGCCTAAGAGGTGTATAGGCTTGCTTACTTGAGCTGGGCTTGGCTTAACATGGGCTAAGAGCCCAAAATATGGACAATATTAGATTATAGTCCAAGCTCGTTAAACCCGACTAGCCTATTACAAACTAAGACTAATAATGACTTAGGATGACCGAAAACATTCTTGTTTGACTTAAATAATTAAGGCTAACAAAAACATTTAGTTCCTTCTCTGTGTGCATGAATGCAAGTTTTATTTAGTGGTATTCAAACTTGTGTAATACATTTTGGCTAACAAAAGCAATGTCAAAGGTTTAGGCTAGTTTTGCAAGTTTGATACTTCAATCCTTATAAATTGGAAAAAATTTAAGGATTAATTTCATATATTACCTTACTTTTGAAAAATCTTTATAAAGAATAATATTTTTAAAGATTAATTTCATATATCACCCTACTCTCGAAAAATCCTTACAAATTAGAATGTTAATAACGTCAAAACTCAAAACTAAGCAAGAAGCATGGCAATTATAATGGACCTTTGGTAGTTTGGTGTAGACGTGCACATTTTAACCGTTTTTCGATCCAATCCAACTTAAATACCGAAAATCGGTTTTTCAAAAAACCAGTTTAGGGAAAACCAATTTCAGTAGAACCGAACCGCCCGTTTGAAATCCAGTTTTGCAATTTATGTTGTCAGCCGGTTTGAAACCGGTTTAAACCAGACCGTATCTGAAAATCGATTTCTGAAACCGGTTTAAACCTGTTTTTTTATAATGTTAGAAAACAGCACAAACAACCTAATCCTTCCCTTTATACTTACAGCTACACAATATTTCTATCATCACAAAGCAAATACAAAACATCCCAAACCTTCCATTTCTTATTTATGACTTTCGAATCACAAGCAAGCGTAACAAATGGTAATTAATCAAACCTTCAACAAACTTAGATAACACTTTAATCACTGAAATCTAGTAAGTGTTTGGAATGTGTTATGGTTCTTGGTTTTCAAACCGAATAGCAACCACAAGTACTCAAACAACCTTCGAAATAGAAACATAACCGTAGCACATCATGTCTTCAAGATCTTTATTATGAAGGTCTCGGGCAGGTTTTTTTGTACTTTTGTTTTTCGTTTCTTGCTTTCGGATCTATGATGAGTGGCTTTCTTGATGTAAAGATTTTGAATATCTTGAAATATCTTAAGAGTTATGCAAAGAAAACACATTGGGATCCTCTTTTATTAGTTTATGCCTTAAAAAATCTGTTTGTTGAACCGGTTTAGACCGGTCACAAAACGGTTATTACTGGTTCCGTCTTTTCTCTCCCCAAACCGGTTTCAAATTGATCCGGTTTTGGGTCAAACCTGTTTGTTGACTATTTGAATCGATCCGATCTGGTTTTCAAACCGAACCGGTTTGGCCAAAAAACCGGTTTGTGCACCTCTAGTTTGGTGGATGAACCGCCAGTGCAATATACTAAAGGGCCTATAGTGGATCAAGGTACCGTTTTCTTATTCTTAGGATCAATCATTCGATTGGGATAGTTTTTCAATTATACAAAAGATAAAGAATACTTCACCGTTGCTTTCCTAACTTGTAAGGGTGTTCACAGTTTGGGTAAAACCGAAACAAATTGATCAAAACGAACTGAATCGAATCAAATATATGGTTTTTGGTTAAGATATGATTTTGGAAATATATATAGAAAACCGAATTCATATAAATATATATTAACCTGTGTAAAACTATAATGGGGGGTAGTTGAATAGTTTTTACCGTTTTTAACATTTTAAAAATACTTATTTCAAAAACTTTTAGATTCGAGTTACGTAAGATCAATCAATCACAATATGATAAAATAAATAATAATACACGATAATAACTACAAAATATAAAATGCAAGACAATAGTAAAGAGTTAGAATGATCAAACCACAACACGAAGATTTATAGTGGTTCGGTAACGAAGCTCTCCTTCGCCCTACTCCACTCCCCGAGTACCCACCTCGAGAGTTCACTTCACTATGTCAACAAACTCCCTTCAAGCGAATAAAACCATACAATGTCTCTTACACCAATTTCCGACACTAAGCTAAATGTCGAGTTCTAATCTAGCTAGAACCAATCTCTCGCACGGGTGAGGTTATTGTGAAAAGTTACAAATGGTAAAAAGTATAGGAAGGATTTCTAGCCATTGGATGTGAGGTATTAATGAGATTAAATTGAGGTATTAATTACAAATTTGACACATAACGACTTGTAACTGACACACTAGCGATGTTGACACACTATTAGTACGCTATTATTGACACACATGAATTTTTTAGCTAACAATGTTGACACACTTGCACATAATTTCTTGTAACTGACACACAATTGACACATTTTCACATGATATTAATGACACATAAATGAATTCTCTACACTTTCTATCCTTTTTACCCAAAATCACTTTCTATTTGAACCAAACTCAGTGTATTTTCAGGTCTAAAATACTAACATGATCACTTAGTATTTTTATGACCTAAATACTAACCCGGTCTAACAAGTAAACAAGATTGGAAGTAATGAGGTTGATGTACAACAATATACAACAAAAATGTAACAAAGGTTACGAATGCACAAACTACAATATAACACTGCGTATCTTGACGATTACGAGTGTTTTTCTCTTGTAATTGAAAGAATGATTGGATCACTTGTAAACAAGATTAAACAAGTTAAATATCAAAGAAAAAAGGCATTGGAAACTGATTAAGAGCATAGAAAAATGTGTGCAAAGAGGTGAGAAAATTGTTAGAAATGAACCACTATTTATAGGCAAAGAGGGACTTGTTTGACACACCTAACGGTCCAACGGTCCCATATATATAAGGGGACCGTCCCTTATTTAAGGGGACCGTCCGGTGTTGTCAGGACGCTCCTTTTTTGTTTGTGGGGAAATGTTTTTCTCGTTTAGGTGTTATCTAATTTGAGGGGGAAAACCAGATTTTGAATAATTTCCTAAATAAAATATTTCTTAATAATACAAAAATAATTTGTCTAATTTATTTTTGTAAAAATGTTTTGTTACATTTATAAAAATGTAAAGTTTAAGACAAAAATTTATTTCTTTGATCATCCATCAAGTTTATTATTTGTTCGTTCATATCTTAAGTGATTTACGCCGAAATGGAAATTTACGACTAATAACTTGTTAACGTTTATTTTTACGTAGAATATTTTTATATTTTGTTATTATCAAAACGTAGAGAAGTCGAAAAATATAAATAACGTTTTTAGACATTATTTGTATTAACAATCTTCCGGTTTTTGATGATTACAAAACATAAACTCATTATATATAAAAATATAATTAAACAAGTTTTTAGTGAGTTTAGTCCCATTTCTCCCCTTTTTTGCAGAATAAAAAGTGTTGTCGATGTGAAGATAAATAATAATTCAACGATATAAACGCTCCCCCTTGATGTGTGCTCCCCCTTGTTAATGGATATATATCTTTTATATAATAAAAGAATTACATCATTTCGGAGTTTTCTATGAGATTCAATCTTATCGAAAAAAATTGGACCAATTAGGTCGCTTGATTTTGACACGTAGGCAAATTCATGCGATCTAATCGGCTAAAAAACAAAATTGAATCAATTTTGGTCAAAATTAAAAAACAATGGTGGAGAAAAAAACATAAAAATATAAGTGTCAAATTTATGAAAAACAAAAACTTATAAAAAGATTAGGTAATTAATAAAACTTTAGTGTTTGAATTTTAAATATAAGTGTCAAAATTCTAAAGTGAAACTTATACCCCTCTTAAACTTTATACCCTCTTGACTCTATAATTTAAAAATACTACATATATAAAATCTATTTGAAGTATATATACGGATATCAGAAAAAACATATTAAACTCGCATATTGTGTACAACATGATATTAATAGGTAAATTTAAACAACAACATCAACACTCATGTGAGTTAAACAAAGTTAAATATTTCATCGAATAAAATCTTTACGAAATATTAATTGATATTAATCAATGTTTTAAAAACCAGTTTTTAATTGACCCGGTTGAGCCACCGAGTCACGGTTCAACCAGGTTTTTCGGAAAATTCCGGCTTCCAGTCACCCGACCGGTTCACGGTTCAACCAACCGGGCCAACCCGAGTTTTAAAGCATTGATATCAATGCATAATAAAAATTTTATGTAAAACCACGTGCATGGTTATTAGTTGTACTAATATCACATTTAAATAACATTAAACACGGAAAAATTTTCATATGTTCGTATATTAAATTAAATTTGATTTATGTATAATCTCCGAGTGTGTACAGGACTTATAACTAGTGTACATAAAAACAGATTTATTAACAATTATAACATAACATGTATTATCTTTAACTATATCTAATATTTCATTCTCACTTTTAAAGTAAAAACACAAGTATAAGTGTTAGTTAATTATTATGTACTTATTAGTTTTAAAGACATTAGCAAAATTATTATTTTGTTTCGTTTGTAAATTAACTTCTTGTTGTGTACATACACATTAGCGTATGTATCAAACTTTTAAAAAAATTACATACAGACTAATTTTGCAAAAAAGATATCGTGCAAAGACCAATTTCACAAAATCCGCAAAAACCTATTTCGCATAAAAAAATTCGCAAATGACTACTTTCGTCGCAAGACTTTGCGAATTTTGAAGTTTCGCAAATAGTCTGGAGATCATATAAATTTTATGGGTATTTTGGTAAAGAATGGTTTTTAGTGAAAAACGAGTTGAAATATTATCCGCGCGTTGCGGCGGGGGTTAGTTTGTTTTCAAAAATTGTTGGAGCCTGATAATGTGTTCATATATATTTGTAGCCGAAATGTATTTTGTTCAAGATTGCTTGCATGCCTGAGAAGCTTGCGGTTGGCAGTTTAAGTACATAAACAATACAATGATTCAGATGGTTAGTGGCTCTGCATTCAAGGTTTGTTTGTGGGTTTCGAGTAGGTCAATTGGTATTTGTGCGGGTATGACAGATAGTCCAGGTCAGATGTAGATTGCTAATGACACAGAACTTAGCAAAGGACCATATACATAAATGAGATGTGAGCGTGTTACTAAAATTTCAGTTCCATTTTAACCTGAAATTGTGGGAGGTAAAGTGATCTCCTACTGGGCAAGGTAAATCCCTTCAAGCGGTCATGTATTATGTAATCCTCTTAACTTGCTGGGTATGATAGTCCAGTTGTCACACCTAACATCCAAACCCAAAAAAAGAAATAGCGTTTCATCAAAAGGTAAAAGGAGACACATATTATAAGACACCGCAATAGACAGTAACAACATTCATTATCGTAATAAATGAGCATACTTGTACAAACAGTAGAGTAAACGTAATATTCGAAAAGAGAATGCATAACGCACACTATTACTTAGAGCACTGGGTACAGTCGTGCCATGGCTCAAGCCATAGCATCAAAAAGTGCTTCCATAGCACCAAAAAGTGCTGCCATATCGGCAAAAGTGTTATGGCACCAGAATTGCTATGGTGGCTCAAGTCATAGCTTATTTTATTTTATTTAAAAAAAACAAATACACTTAAATAAACTTCATTAAATAAATTTCATTAAACTTAAAAAAATACATTACAAATAAAAAAAATTACATAATAATAAAAATATATAGAATTCAGTTATTGCGGTTCCACAAATGATCCATGAGGTCGTGGCGAAGCTCGTTGTGAACTTTACTATCTCGAAGTTCTTTGGTTTTCCTAACATGTATATCGCATCGTTCGATCCATATTCGTTGAATGTTCGGTTCTGGATTAACGAACATATCTTTAAAATTCGACAATTCGAATTTTTCCGATTGCAATATCATGTTGTGTAATATTATACAACAATACATGATTCTTTTCAACGTGTTTATTTGTAAAGCACGTGCGGGTTGTCGTATAATTCCCCAACGACCTTGTAGAACTCCAAAAGCTTGTTCAATATCTTTTCTTGCACTTTTTTGAACTCTTTTGAAAGTACTCGGGAAGAGGCTGATAACTAGTAATATGATTGACTATGTGAGCAAAAAGTGTAGAACTCATACGGTACATTCGCCTAAAGTTTTCTTCTGGATATTTAGGAGGAGTCTCATCGTTGCCAAAATAGTCGTCGAGTAGGCGTTGTTCCGCCTCCTCCCGCTCACGTGGAATGTATGCATGCGTCCTCTTAATACCCGATCCCGAACCCCCGGCTTCTTGATTACTCATAGCTAGAAATTGTTCATAAGCTTCATAACCCCGCATATATCTCTCCGCATCATCTTGAAAATAAATATCGTATTTATCAACTATGGTTTTTTTTAGAGTTGGGATCCATAGTGAATTTTTTTGAATGAAAAAAATAAATTCTTGAAGTAGAAGTGATATTGAAAGTGTAAATTTTGGTATAATAAGGAGGTATTTATATGATTTTTAAGGGGTAAAATTTTGAAAAAGTGGGTAATAAATACAAAAAAAACGGCTAGAAACAACCCCCAAAGTCTATATTTTTCAAAAAAAAAAGGAAAATGCCTACCGCGCTGGCTGGTAGCCACGGCGCGAAAGCCTATGGCGCCAGCAGCGGTGTGGTTGGCGTTGAGATTTTTTGGGCTGTTACCATGGCGCGAAGCCATGGCTCAGCCGTACCCCTTCCTCTAATAAGAACACACCTTTTGCTTTCTATTATTCCAAGTAGCTTAAAGTTGTAGTCCAACACACACTAAAAGGCAAACACATATTCACACTTTTTTCATGAATTATTTTATGTCTCCTAGTGAAGTGAAGTGAGGTTGTGAATTGTGATCTAATTTTCGGAAGAAAGTGACGAAGAAAGGATGGTGGGGAACCTCGATGAGTCAATATTTGATAGTCAAGTGGTGCCGTCGTCTTTGGTCGAGATTGTGCCGATTTTGCGTGTTGCCAATGAAGTTGAGGCTATTAACCCTAGGGTTGCTTATATGTGTAAGTTTTTTTAGTGTAATTGTGTGTAGAGGTGGCAAAATGGGCGGGCAGGTGGTATGCGTTTGTAAGCACTAGTCAAATTTATATATATATAGTATTAATCCCGTGAAAATTCTTTCCAAATTACTTCTCAAACAAGAGAAATAAAAGGATAAAATCTCACTTAAGAAAACACAATATGTATATTTTTAACCGGGAAGTATTTCTTCTCGGGTCGTTTCCCAACGAAGTCGTGAATTGAGATTTGGGAATAATTCGGATTCGAGTCAAGAATGTATAAAGGATTTTTGAATTTTGAATTACACTACGAATGATAATAGCACAAACTAAAAACAATTAACTAGCACGAAATTTTAATACACAAAAATAAAAAACGTAAGCTAAAACTGAAATTTAAAATCTAAAACACTACTTTAACAAATTTTATACCTAAAAATCACAAATTTAAAAAGAAAATTATAGGAAAAAGAATTAGAATTTTTTAACTATTTTTGAATTTAATATGAATTTTTAAAGAAAAATGAGTTACAAAAAATAAACTTTTTCTAAAAATTAAAACTAAAATTCTATTTTTATTTTTCAAAAATACTAGACTGAAAAAGAAAATTATTAAAAAAATCTATTTTAATTCCTAGAAAATACAAATTTAATTGGAAAAATAAAGAAAAATGCTTTTTAACAACTAAAAAGGTGCAGAAATCAAATGGTATAAAAATGCCCAAATTTTATAAACTAATTGAATCTTAATTTTGCCAATTAAAACTAAACCCTAATTTTATTTAAACTAATTTTGAAAATATTAAAACTATTTTATTATACTAAAAAGAACAGGGTAGAAATTGTAAAGAAAGAAAAAGAAGGGTAGGCGGGGTAACTGTCTAGAATTTACACTCTAGTTAAAACGGGTAACCTTGAACTATTGAAAATATACCAAACAAACCCTACGATTATGCTTATTTTGGCTTATCTAAAAAGTGAAAATAAGCAAAAACTTAAAACTACAAAGTTAAAGAAGAGCTTATTTACTACAACTTTAACAAAGACACTAACTACTTTTATCAACTGAATAAGCTGAAAAATAAGCAAACAGATCTGATCTCAGAATGTTACTTAAAACTTTTTAAAACTGATTTTCTGAATGATTAGCTTATTTTGGGCTTAAAACTAAATGAAACTTAAAACTAAAAGATGCTGGGAAGAGCTTATGATATACTCTAAAGATGTTTTAAATAACTAACATAAAATCCATTTAACTACAAGAATTTTAAAGCAAAGATTGCAAAGTTCACGGAATAATGGAAAAAATTGCTTATAAGCTAATTTGAATAGCTAAAAAGCTCAAATCTAAACTATAGATGCTGAATTTTTTGAAAATAAGCTACACTATAAGCATAAAAGAAACCTAGATAAAAGTAATTTGAAATAAGCACTAGAAAATGGAATTTTAACAAGAAACCTTATGACAGCTATTTTTTTTGGTATTTTACTAAGAGTACTAACTTTGCAGCTTATTATGACTGGCTTAATAAGCAATCTATGAAGAAATTTTTATCTAGAATGCAAGAATTGTATCTAGACTACCTATGCTAGAAAATTTAAATCCTACAACCTTCTTATGATTGATAAAATTGAATCCAAAAATAAGCTAAAAACTCAGCACATGCGACGCTAAGAAAACACAAGCTGATTTTTTGGCTAAATTGGATCTAATGCATCCTAACAAGTATGGAAAAACATGATTAATCAATCTCTAAGCTCTAGAAACCTTTAATCACTTAAAGACAAATACACTTTTTTTCTTTTTGCTGAAAAATATCCTGGTGTAGGACTAAACTAATTAAAGCCTAAAGTTTTGAAAATTGCAAACTAACTTCTAATTTTTTATCTAAACTTGATCTTTTATCTAATCACAACTGACTAATGCTCTTTACCTAATCTAAAGTTGACTTTTAAAGTCAAAAACACCTTATCCCAAACACTAGTTAACTAAACTGCCTAATTCTTATTTGCTTTTAAAATCTATTTTAAAACCTAAACTAGCTAATCCTTATATCTACTTTTATAAAAACTAAACTACTTAAACTATTTAAGCACTAAAAACCAGAACTTATTAAAAGAAATAAGCTAGTTTATCATCTAGCTTTTCCTACTATTATGACAGAATTAAAGGCAAAATGAAAATTAAGCAAGTTTTAACTAATGAAAACTTAAAACAGATAGAAAATAAACCTAAACAAACATGATTGAAAACGAATTATCAAGAATGAATAGTAGTAAGCAAATGATTTAAACTGTAATTGAGCTGAAATGAAAAATTAATCAATGAAAACCTTGATTAATGTAGTCTCTGAACTCTAGGTCACTCTTGTTGAGTGAGTGACCTTAAAACACAATCCTAATGGCTACCTTAGCCTCTAAAACCTGAGCTTAAGCTCAATAAGCTGAATTGAGCTTATTACTCCTCATTGCTTCCAAATTTGAATCAAACTGAATTTAAATGGACATTATTGAACTAAAGTAGACAAAATTAGTATTTAATGACTTTTAACAAGGTTTTGACTGAATTTGAGCTTATGAACAAGTATAAGCTTCAATGAGCTTATGATGAGCTTAATAGGTAAAAACAACTTAATATTGAAAGAAAGAACAATGAAACTTAAGAACTGAATTTTATTGCTTAAAATGGTAAAGTACAAGCTGAAAGATACAAAGTACGAGTGATAAAAGCTGTATTTGAAAACTTAAGAAATGAAGAGCTTAAAATTTGAATGAATTAAGAAAAAAAACTAAAAACTGAAATTAAAACTAACTAACTAACTCTTTAACTGAATCCCTACACGTCTATTTATAGTAAATGATGGAGAGGAGAAGAGAAGAGAAGTCTTTCTAGAAGCTTCCTTGAAAATGTGACCCCTTGATCATTCTTCTTCAATTTGTGGCCGTTGGATTGTTTTAGTGAGGTGTTCGCACCAATGGGAGGCTGCCACGTCATAAAAATGACGTGGAGATGGTAAATACGAGGTGGGGGAAGAGTAGGGAGTGCTGGGGAAGAAGAAAAGCTGATTTGGGTTGTGTGGGAATTTTGGCGGGAAAAGTGGGTATTAAACAGTTGGAAGGAGCGGGGTGAAGGCTGAATAGTTTGAAAGTTTGGGTAATTGGCAACTTCAGTCCCTGTCTTCTTATTGCACAATAAGTAGTGTAAAACAACTTTCGGATTTGACATAACAGGCCCCTCAAGTATTGTGAACAAAGAAGTGGGTTTGATATTGGGCTTATGGTATCCGGGTATGGAAAGAATTGGCCCAAGGGCATTTTAGTCATTTCCCATCACATTCCAAGGGTATAATTGTCATTTCCTTGAAGGGTAAGAATGTCTTTTCATAATGTAAACCCTTTTTGACTTTTTCTTGGCCTTTGACTTTTCTTTGGTGTCGGGCTTAATCCGGCTTTGATTGATTTGGCTTCCCGTCTTCACTCTTTGTCTTGTCTTTTTCGTTTCTTTGTCGGTTTTGACTGTTTTTGCTCACTTTTGTCTTTGTCATTCCAAACCTGCACATTGGACACAAAAACACACATTTTTCTATCCTTTTGGCATTTTCTTGGCTTTTATTGGCGAAATCCCGGGTATTTTATGTATACAATTTAGCACTTATCAAAATTCCCCAAACTAAAGGATTGCCGTGTCCTCACGCAATTTTATCAAGTGTACACTTTGTAAACTAACAAGTTTCCAAAATGCCCTTGTTTTCACCTTTTATGAATCACCTTTTTAAACATCTTAAGCTTTTTCTCAACATTTAATCTCATGGAAACACATTAATGGCAATCATTGCAATTTTGCAACTTTTAGGCTCATTGAAATAGGCTACTCCCGATTAATAGAGCACAAAAGAGGAAAATTCGTCTTCCCTGACTTTTCACTAGACTAAACAAAGCTATTAAACAAGATCATTGTCAATATAAGTCCAAATGGTTAAGCTCTTATACTTACAACTTGTGAACTTTTCACTCCCAAGAATAAATTAATGATTAAGATGTGTGCACTCTTTTCAACTTAACCATAGATCAATTTATCTTCATAGTTGAAATCTATCTAAGCTTTACAAATAAGCCTTGTGAGCTTAAATGTTAATAACATAGATAAACCTCATCTCAAAGCTAAAAGAGATTAGGAAACAAAACTTATAAATTGATTTGAGAAAATGAAATTTTTAACCATTCTTTTATTTTCCATATACTATAATTTATTATTTTTTTCACAATAGGAATGTTGTTCTTAGTTCGAACCCCTACTTAGGCCTTTCTCCCAAATAGGATATCGCATCAACAACCGGTGTTCTTAGTTCGAACCCCCACTCCGCTGCTAACGTTTGTGGGTTATCGCGACAACACCTTTTTCCTACAAAGCCTAGAATCCAAAGTCCCTTAGTTGCAATCATCACCTAGGCCGCGCTCCCATGACTACGAACATTGATTCCACGTACATAGTCTTAATATTTTAGTTGCTGAACACCCATCCGAGTCTCACTTTTCAACATTGAATACGCCAAAATGATTAAGGACTTATATATAGCTTTTATTATTTATTTTTGCGAATGCTTCATTGGCACGAAAAATATGCTTTTTGCATTAGAAATGTATACAATTTTTTTTTTTTGCATAGCACTTTGCTATTTATTAAGATGCATATTTGCATTTATTATAATGCTTCATTGGCATTTATTCATATACTTTGCGAAATGGAAAAGATTTCACTTTTAGAAAACCAAGTAATTAAGTTGAACCAACATTCTTACTTACAAATAAAGTAAGGCTTTTTCTAGAACATTGATTGACTTAGTTAAATTAAACCGAGCAAGTATGATTAGGTGTTTTAGAAGCTTATGGGAGAAAAGGAACACAAGTTACTCATATGATTTTTAAGACGAATCCTTGCTTAGCATACAAACTTATATTTAACGGATCACTTCTTGTTCTTTACATATTTAAAATCCAAAGCAATAGGATTTGTGAAAGCTTCAAGTAAAAGAACTAGCTAGGGTTTTTGCCCGTCGAGTCAAAATTAATTCTTATTCTCACCATCGGAAGACCAAAAAGTGGTGTTTTTATCAAAAAGCAAGCATCTTTTTCATGCAAAAATTTAAAAATTTCATCACTTTTTCACTTCATAATCAAAAGGTTCATTTCGGAAGGTAAAGACAAGGTTGCGTGGCATGTGAAACATATCGAAGATATACCCCCCCAAACTAAGATGAAACATTGTCCTCAATGTTTTGAAAATAAGGGCAAGGGTAATCAAAAAGCATTAATCTTTGAAAACAATTTTTTAAAATATGCCAAAAGATATAATGTTAGTTCGATACGGAAGGATATGAGGTTTCCAAAATTATGAAGGAGAGCTTGGAGACCAATTGATGGAAATTGCGGGAATTCGGTTGTCCTTCCACAATATGAACCATGATAGAAGAGTCATCCAAAACCCGGAAACCTAGACAAAAAAAAATCACAAACCACAAGAAATGGAAAAGAACAAGTCTCCTCTCATCATTTTTACATTGTTAGCTCAAAAACAACTACTAAACGAAAACGGCTTAGTTTTTGTTCACCGAGTACAAGCTATACTCGACCCCGAATTGATTTGTCCTTGGGGAAGCAAAGAGAAAATAGAAAGAAGATAAAAAGGATAAGCATGGGGTGCCTCCCACGAAGCGCTTGTTTATTATAGAGTCCCCTAGCTTGACTCATTTCCCCCAAACTAGGTTATCATGGTGGGTCGGTCTTAATATCCGGGGTAATCACATTAGGTACATCCTCTCCAAAATAGTGTTTCACCCTATGACCATTGACTTTAAAATTTGGACCATCCTTTTGAGAAAGTTCAATTGTTCCATATGGGTAAACATTAGCAATCGTAAATGGTCCCGACCATCGAGATTTAAGCTTCCCCGAGAAAATCTTTAGCCTTGAGTTAAAAAGAAGCACTTGATCCCCAACATTAAAAACTCGGTTTTTAATCTTTGAATCATGTAACCTTTTTGTTTTCTCCTTATAAAGAAAAGCCATAAAAAGGGAAAATTCCTCATAAGCTTCAACCTTAATGTCATTAAGCTCATTAATTTGTGACATTCTATTTTTTACCTCCCGCAAGATATAATATCGAGATGTATATTTGCTTAAGGGGCCCAAAAAGCTTTTATGTTTCCCTACTCCAATAGTGAGATGGCATAGCATTTCCGTAAACCAACCTATAAGGAGTACATCCAATAGTGTTATTAAGCGGTTCAGAAAGCCATAGAGCATCGCAAGCTATCACTCCAAGAAGCTCTATCTCACCTATGGTTCTCTCTAAAATCCTTTTTAATTCCCTATTTGAAACCTCAACTTGACCACAATTCGTTTGGGTGGTAAGGAGTCGAAAAGACAGGTCACATCTATTTTGCCATGACCTTTGAAAAATTGAGTCCATTACAAAAATTGTGCCTCTATCACTTATTATAGCTCGAGGGTTCCAAATCTAGCAAAAAAAAGACTTTTTAATAACATACAAACAACTCTATCAGCCATTAGTAGTAAAGCCATAGCTTCCACCCACTTTGACAAATAAGTCTACCGCAACTAAGATTACTATTTCCCCTACTAGATGGAAAATGGACCCCATGAAATCAATGCACCCACAAATCAAAGATCTCACAAACTTGTAGTTGCATTCGTGGCATCTCATCCTTTGAGAGATTTTGCCTTGTTTTTTTGACAATCATCGCAATGTTAACCAAGTTGATAAGCATCTTTATCGATGGTGGGTCCAAAAGTATCATAGTCCAAAGACATACGAGCGTGTATTGGCACCGTGATGGCCTCCCGTAGTCCATTTGTGGACAAGCATGAGAAACTCATAGCCTCGTTACCAAAAACACATCGTCTAAGACTTGGTCCGCACAAATTTTAAACAAGTATAGGGTCATGACCCAATAGTAAAATGTTTAGCAACTTTGAAAAATTTTCTCTTTTTGTGAACTCATTCCTTTTTTAACAATAATTACACCGCTGGTAGTTCGCTTAAGTCGGCAACCATGCGTGGAATTATCACTACGCACATTCACATTGTTAAGCACATAAATTACAACAACATTTTCATTCTCATTAGACACTTAATATTCACATAAATCATTTGACCTCTTCACTTTCCCTAGTGACTCTAAAGAAAGACTCAGTTTATTTTTGCTTTTTCAAGTTCATTCTTGTGAGGATTCTCTAGTCTAGAAAGGTGATCGGCGGCTACATTCTCAGCTCCTTTTTTGTCCCTTATTTCAAGATTGAACTCCTGGAGTAAGAGAATCCACCTAAGTAACCTTGACTTAGCATCTTGCTTAGCATCTAGGTACATAATAGCCTAAATGATCCGTATAGCACTATTGTCTTCGATAAGACTAGATAGGGTCGAAACAGTCTCCAAGGCATATACTAACGGCTAGCATTATCCTTTTTCGGGTTGTAGTGTAATGAAGTTGATCCCCGGTCATAGTCTTACTCGCATAGTGAATAGGATGAAAGTGTTTGTCCTTTCTTTGACCTAGAACTGCTCCAAGAGCAAAGTCACTGGCATCACACATTATTTCAAAATCATAATCCCAATTAGGCACAACAAGTATTGGTGATTCAATCAACTTCTTTCTAAGATCATTAAAAGCTTGTTTACACTCATCCGAAAAGACAAAAGGAGTTTCTTTTTCCAAAAGATGAGTCATGGGTCTGCAATGTTTGAAAATCTTGATAAAACACTTTGATAAAAACACCGCATGACCTAAAAAACTTCGAACTAAAAGGAAATCCTTTAAACCGTGTCGTGAAGGTAAATAGCTATCACTTCTAACTTTTGCCCCTATCCAACTTCTAAACCTAGCTTTTAGTAAATTTTATGCCCCAAAACTATTCCCTCTTTTACCATAAAATGGCATTTTTCCCAATTAAGCACAAGATTTGTTTCTTCACATCGATTAAGCATTTTATCAAGATTATCAAGGCACTTTGAAAAATTATCCCCAAAAACCGAAAAGTCATCCATAAAAACCTCCATGGTTTTCTCTATCATGTCATGGAATATGGCCGTCATGCACCTTTGAAAGGTCCCCGGTGCATTACAAAGGCCAAAAGGCATTCTTTTGTAGGCAAAGGTTCATAAGGCAAGTAAAGTTAGTCTTTCTGTCTTATAGTGGGTCAATCAGATTTGAAAGTACCCGGAAAATCCGTTTAAGAAACAATAGAACTCATTCCCCGCTAACCTTTCAAGCATTTGATCCATAAAAGGTAAGGGAAAATGGTCTTTCCTAGTGGCATCATTCAATTTCCTATAATCAATGCAAACTCTCCAACCGGTCACAAGTCGTTTGGAATAAGCTCATTGTCATCATTCCATTACCCAACCAACGGTCCATCCCTCATTTTTTTTGGAAAGCAATAACCGGGCTAACCCAATGGGCATCCGATTTGTGTAAATCAAGACCGCATCAAGAAGCTTGATGACATCTTTCTTAATAAACCTCATGTATTTTAGGGATGACCCTTCAATGCATTGGAACCATTGTTTGTAATCATCCTCCATTAAGTATTTGTGTGTATAAAAGATTTTTGATCAATTCCCATAATGTCGAGAGATTTTCCAAGCTAAAGAGCACTTTTAGTGAGCCTTTATAACCACAATAAGTTTTACTTCTCATCCTCTTTTAGATCTTCTGAAATTATGACAGTAGTTTATTATCCTTTTCAAGAAAACGTATTCAAAGATGAAAGGCAACTCCTTAGTTCAAGTCGGTGGTTCCTCTATTGATGTTTTGTACCGATCTACATTTTTTTGAACTTCCATTTTGAACTCAAGAGGACTGAATTGTGAAAAAGGATCCATCATTAAAAACTTCAACCCCCAATTTTTTTTCCAAGTAAGTTACAAAATCACCCTCTTCATCACAAATTCATCATTTAAATCCATGTTTATTAAAGAAACATCATGTGTTAAAACACTTCTATTTCTTCCTAAGATAGCATCTCACTTCCTTCAAAAGTAGTGAAAGAAGTAAGGATCCGAAATGATAGAAGTTGGAAATCACCACTCTCGGTAAAGAGTCTAAGACTTTTGGAGCATACTCCGCACAATTGCATCAATAAGTTCATTCGTTTCAACAGATCAAAATTATCATAAGAAATTATGGAGTATCACCCACACTTTAGGATCAAAGAATTGATCATCATGTCTAAGAAAGATCTCCCCCTCATAAACCATCAATCAAGGCATAGATCTGTGCTCAAAAATGGCCCTACCTAAAATCAAAGTAACACGGGGTCCGCAACAAAATCCAATACAACAAAACTAACTGGAAGTATAATTTTACCGACCTTAACGAACACATGTTCATCTATCCCGAGGGGTTTAAGAAATTGTTGTTCGGCTAATTCTAAACCATATCAGTACTTGTAAGGTCGGGAAGTCCAAGTTTCTTCCAAATAGATAAGGGCATGAGATTGATACTTGCACCTAGATCCGCTAGTGCCAAATGATTATCAAACTCCCCAAAATCACAAGGAATGAGAAATCGTCCTGGGTCACCAAGCTTTTCGGGAAGCTTTTTGAGAATGACCGCGGAGCATTTATTCATTCATTGGTGACTTGTTATCTCAATCAACTTATCCTTGTTATTTTACAACTTTTTTATCTTAAAGCAAATTTGGGCATGTGACAAGAGCATCCGCAAAGCTAAGTTTCACAGTGAAGATCTCGGAAGATTGCCTATGAACTTGAGAAGCGTAAGATATCATTCCTCTTTCACGATTCTTGTCCTTGTTCAAACTCTTAAGGTAAGGCAAATTTGTCTTAGTCCTTGAAAGGTTCATTAACAACTCTAGGCTCACAATAGATCATTTTCCTTATTTGGACCCTTTTTCATTGGTTTTGAGAACTATCGGAGGTTGACTCTTGCGGTAACTTTTGTAAACTTGTGGTTGCAACTTGTTCCTTTGTCACCTCTTTTATTCCTTACCGATCCTCATTGTCCGATTGACCTAAGGATGTGGGGGGGGGGGGGGTGGGGGAGGCATAGGAGTTAATATGTCCATCATGAGTGCCAAACCACTCCTATTGGTGAGTAGCCATGACATTCAATTTCTAGATTAAATATATTTACTCGTAAAGTTCCTGAACCTGATGCATTATTATTTCCATTTGCTTTTGAAACATGTTAAGCATCATCTTTTGAAATTTCCTTTGTTTCATTTTGAAAATCTTGTTGATCCCTTTTGAAACATTTCAAATTCTTTTGCAAATTATACAAAGTAACATCATTTGCTTTTGTGTAAGCCTCAAACTAGCATAAGTCACCGAAACAAGTGAAACTCGGGGCATGATAAGCATGAGCTTGTTGTGTAAGCCCCGAGTTAAGCTCCATGGTTTAACTTGTTTGGTTTGGTTCCATTCCTAGTTCCCATAATACACTTGGTTCCATTGTATCCTTGGTTAAGGTCTAGAAGCTTGTGGAATTGGGTTGAGTAAAGCCCGGTGGCCTATTTGGTGCTAAGTTTTTGGTATTACGTTATCCGGAATTTCATTTTGAAAACAAAGTTACCAACCGAAGCGTTTGTTGAAATGTTGGAAATATCATGATAAACCGGATACACGATAACCTCCCCTAGTCATTGGAGCACACATTAGAACTAGATTACTACCACAAGTATACACAACACCTTTCTTCCACCCGCTTTAATCGAACTTTATAGGCACAAGAGCTGTTCATCATATTTTTTCATCTTATCGATTTCATTCCTCAAAGTCAAAGTCATCTTATCCACTAATTCCGCCGGCGCATTTGTTAGGAATTCAAAATTATACGATGAAGTGGTAGAAGAAGATGGAGGAAGCATACGTACTCCACTCGCATCAAACGGCGTACCGTGAACATCTAATTTGGCTTATTCTCTATGATTTGTAACCTTCGTTTGGACTTTTGTATAGAAAATTGCCACCAAGCAAGCGGAATTAAGAGAATCTTGATCATTAAATAGCTCAATGAATTTATAGAATGTGGTCTAATTGGTGCGTAAGCGAAAACCCCGTGGTGAGGACACTTCTTAGAAGATTCCTTGAAACGCTCCCAAGCTTCGGAGAAAGATTCTTGAGCAATTTGTCAAAATTCTTATTTCATTCGAAGATTGGTAGTCTTAGAAGGTGGAAAGAAAAAAGTTTGAGAACTTAGACACTAGTCATCCCATGTAAGAATAGAATTCGGTGGAGTGCTTTGTCCTAGCCCACTTTTGCAACTGCTTCCCGTCAAGGAAATGGAAAGAGAATAAGTTCGATGGTGGTGTTAGTAATCCGGGTACCTTTGATTTTTGGTTATGCTCTCTAAAATGACGAATGTGAGGCATGAGGCTCCTCATACATTACCTCCTCGAAAATTTGAGTTTGAACAAGAAATAATGAGAGAGGATTTTAGTTCTAAATTTTGAGCATTGATTTGTGGTACAACTATAGCACATATGATTTCAAACCCTCCGTGGATGCATGAAGTTGCTCGGAGCCATAAGGTCGAGGTTCCATCGCAAATTGAATCGGAAACTATCAACCATAAAGGGATTGCACTTCTTGTTGGTGTCGAAACGTCGACGATATGTCTTCGCGTAATTGTGTCTTCCAAGAAAGGAAGAACGAGTGCGCATGCACTAGTGAAAATAAGAAAAAGAAGAATTTGGGATTAAGAAGATTATTTTTGGGAAAATTTACAATTTTTTTAGTATTTATTAGGAAGAAAAACAAAAAGAAAAATATTTTTGGCAACCGTTAATTACAGGCTTCACGATAAGTCTCCAAGAGTACGCACAAGTGAGCGGAAAAGCTTAGCGAGCCGCAATGACTTCTTAGCAAGTAGCTATCACTTTTTCTTAAACTCACCTTATAGTTTGTAAACTCAAAGGTCCGTCGTACCTCGCAGGTAACTCACGATTAATTTTGTTGTTAATTGGAATGGTTTAAGATGGATAGCTAGTATGCCAAAATTGTTTTTTATTTTATTTTTATTAATTCGATAGGAATCGAATTAATGAATGTTTTGAACTTTATACAAAATACAAAGTGACTTCCAAAGAAGGTCTTCAAAACTTCTACTTCAACGAATATCCCCAAAAATCGTTCACGTCTTCCCGGCATCTGCAGGGCGCAAATATTTGGTGTGTCAATAAGGACTACTCAAATTTATATATATAAAGTAATATCCCGTGACAATTCTTTCCAATTTACTTCCTCAAACAAGAGAAATAAAGGATAAAATCCTCACTTAAGAAAACTCAATATGTATATTTTTTAACCGGGAAAGTAAATTCTTCTCAGTGTCGAATCCACAACGAAGTCTGAATTGAGATTTGAAATAATCGTATTCGGTCAAGAATGAATAAAGGATTTTTGAACTTTGAATTACACTACGAATATAATAGCACAATTAAACTATAAGAACAATTAAAGAATTAAAAACGTTTAACTAATACAAAAAATTAACAAACGCGAATTAAAAACGTGAGCTAAAACTAAAATTTAAAATCAAAGCACTTCTAATTAACAATTGGTATACCTAAAAATCACAAATTTAAAAAGAAAATTTTAGGAAAAAGAATTAGAATTTTTTAACTATTTTTGAATTTTTAAAGAATTTTAAAAGAAAAATTCATCAACTAAAATAAACTTTTTCTAAAAAATTATTACTAAAATTACTATTTTTATTTTTTTCAAAAATACTAGAAAAATAAAAAGAAAATTATTACAAATAAATAAATTAGATTTTTTCCAAACATTTTTCTATTTTCTATGAATTTTTTTAAGAAAAAGAAATTACCTAAAATCTATTTTAATTTCTAGAAAATACAAATTAAATTGGAAAAATAAAGAAAAATGGTTTTTAACTACTAATAAGGTGCAGAAAACTAAAAGAATAAAAATGCCCAAATTTTATAAACCAATTGAACCCTAATTTTTCTAATTAAAAACCTAACCCTAAATATTAGTTAAAACTAAAAATTAAAATATAAATCCTAATATATTATACGCCAAAAGACAGGTGTAGAAAGTGCAAAGAAATGAAACCAGGGGTAGGTGGGGTAACTCCTAGAAAATTACACTAAAAGTGAAAACGGTAACCTTATACATTGAAAAATTACAAAACAGTACCTCTACATTTTGCTTATTATGAGCTTTAATTAAAAAGTGTAGAATAGGCAAAACTTAAACTACAAAGTTGGACTTGAGCTTATATACTACAACTTTAATAAAAACACTATGAACTTTTATCCACTAGATCAAGCTAAAAATTAAGCTTTTAATATTTGTACAACAGAAGCTAAAGGCTTAATCTTTCAATTCTACTTTTTTCAAACTTTTGCTTATATTCAGCTATTACTTAATGAACAGTTAAAAACTAAAAGATACGCTATATAAAGCAATATATGCACTAGGGACTTCTAAAAAGAAAGAAGCTAGAAGTATACAAGATTAACAAGAACTTTGATATTAAAAGTGAGGTTCAAGCTTAATCTAAAATTAAGCAATCAAATAAGCTAAAAAAAACTCAGAAACAATCCTAGAACTAAAATTTTGAAATAAGCAAAACTATGTAATATTTGTACAAACCTAATAAAAGGATATTGGTATAAACCAACAAGGAATGAGAATCTATAAAGATATAAGCAAGTAATTTCAACTGCTTGCTTATACTAATTTTGCAAGTACAAATAAGCTAAACTAAAAGCATAAAATTGAAAATATAAGAGATTAACTTTTGTAAGCTTATGAGTACTAATAAAATGCTTATTTCTAAACTCTTAACTCCTAATTAAAAAGCTAAAAAACAGCTAGAAAAGTGAATAGCAACAACGGTATTAACTAAGCTAATACTGTTGTTGCTGATGTAATTGGCCAAAAGTTTAAATGCAGGCTAAGTTTCTATAATGAGAACTTATAAACCACTCACTAAATGCATTTAGGAACACTAATCCAATTTGAACTCTTAAATGCTGTGGGAAACACTATCACTAAATCAAATTTGAACTTAAAATCTGCACGGGTGCTAATAGAGACTTTTAAGCTCAAAACATAAATTATTTCTACATAACTAATTCTTAAAACCCACTTTAGAACTTATTATAACACATAACTAAACTGACTTATGTACATTTCCAACTAAGATTGGACTTTAAGGTCCTATGAAACTAAATCCAAACTCAAGTGTAAACACTAACTGTCCCAAAGAATTTGACTTAAAAACTATTTAAAAAAACTAGAAATTCAAAAACTTATACTCTACCCAACTATAGACTAACTAATTAAGCTAGTTTAGCAATAAAACCTACAGCTTATTAAAAGGAAAAAGCTATTTATCAGCTGATCTTAATTCTACTTTATTGACAGAATTTCAAGTAATGAGAGCTTATTGGATTCTAGCTATAATCAGCTTAAAGACATTCTAATATCTAAACTAACCAATCAATTTTGAACAGGATTAAGCTCAAGAAAAACAAAGGAATAAGCAACATGAATTAAGCAAAATATATGCTAAAATCAAGAACAAGAAGCTGAACCCTTTTGCACTTGTAGACTCTAACCCAAAAGTCACTCTTTCTGAGTGAGTGACCCAACGCAAAACCTATACGGCTACCTTAGCCCTCTA
Source organism: Tanacetum coccineum (assembly GCA_026074375.1). Classification (NCBI taxonomy): domain Eukaryota; kingdom Viridiplantae; phylum Streptophyta; class Magnoliopsida; order Asterales; family Asteraceae; genus Tanacetum; species Tanacetum coccineum. Next base: position 24,375 of record BQNB010092979.1, read on the forward strand.
AACCAATAATCTTTAAGCCCACAATAATCTAAATGTAGCTTATTACTCCTTTTTGCTTCCAAATTTGATCAATTTGAATTCAAATGAACAAAATTGAACACTAATAGACAAAAACAGTATTTAGAAGACTTTTAACAAAGTTTGAACTACTTTAGAACTAGAGAAAACAAAATAAGCTAAAATGAGCTTATTACAAGCTTATTGACTAAAAACAGCTTATTACATGAAAACTTGAACACAAACACACTGAACTAGCTTTATTGGCTTTTTAAATGAAGATTAACAAGTTTAAAAACAGTAAGTACAAACTGAACTGAAAGTTTAAAAGGCTTGTAAATCGCAAAATGAATAGTACACTGAGCTAAAAAGGAAAAATTACAAAGAAAACTAAAAAATTAACACACACAAGTGATAACTAAAAAAAACTTAACTAAAATCGAATTAAGAGCACCTATATATATTGAGAGTGAATAAGAGATTGAGACTTCAATCCTTTATAGCCGTATGGAATCCTTGGTTTGAATCTTGGCCCGTTAGATGTCATTGATGAGGTGTACGGATGGACCATTGGGATTTGCCACTCAATGCGAAATGATTTGGACATGGTAAAATAACAGGTAGGTTGAAGGAAAACGGGAAAGGATGAATTAGGAAGATGGGTTTGTTTCGATTTTGGGCGGAAAGGTTTATAGAGGTGGTTAGGGGAAAGTTAAAACCCCGCGTTTTCATTTGAAAGTTTTATGACATAATTTGCACAATCAGTCTTGTGGTTTCTCTCTTCACAGTTTGTAGTGTAAAAATGATTTTGAAACTTGTCAATTCCGGCCCTTGTAGTTTAATAAACAAGAAATGGCTTTTTATTGGCACAATTTTTGAGCTTTTGTTATCCAAATGGTATGAGAAATACCCAATGGTATTTTAGCTTTTTATCTTCCATTGTAATGGCAGAAGTGGTCTTGTTTTTTTTTCCTTTAAACTTTTGTCCCTATTTCTGTTATTTTCTTGTCCTTTTCTCGACCACGTTCTTTGATCCGGCGTTTGATGAATGGCTTCAAATCTCTCTCTTACTTGTCTTTTACCGTTTCTTGTTAGTTTTGGCTTGTTTTCGCTCCTTTTTGACTTTGATATCCTTCCTGAACATTATGACACAAAAGCACATATTTCCAATTTTTTGTCATATTTTAGCTTTTAATTTGGCGAAATCCTAGGGTATTTTATATATACAATTTAAACTTATCATTGGTGTAACTATTATCTAGATGTATAAAATACTATAGGAGGAGCTCTCCGGACTCTAAATCCACTTGGTCCGCTTTACTAGATCTAGTTGAATGATAGGTCGCATACAAAAGGGCGTAAACAAGTATAAATTGATAAACATAAACAAGCACTCAACGATAAATCAAGAAATCATGATAAACAAATACCAAAAATCAGATCTTCATAATAATGGCTAATACCCGAAGGTATTAGCCTTCAAACGTCATAATAAATACAAGAGTAATTATTTAGCCAAGGTAAACTAATCGAGTTAACGAATGATACCAAAAACTAAACGATTACTAAAGTATATGGAATTACACGATGTCTCCTATGGAATTGAATGCGTTGCTCGACCTCTTCTGCTCTTTTTCTCCTCTGAAAATCGACTTTTGCGGTTTAGGTATCGAGAATATGATTTAGCACATTTAAAACTTATTTTTGAGTTTTGTATTTATAGGGTCTGAAAGTCGGTTGGATACGGCGTATCTAAGAGTTGTATACGGCGTATTGAGGATTTCTTAGTGTAAAGACCACGCTTGATATCTTCCAGAATGTTATATTGATTCCATATCTTGAATACGGCGTATTGAGTCCTCTGGATACGGCGTATTGATCTTTATTCCTCTGTGGTCTTTGGTGAGTGCAGGCACAGATACGCTGTATCTTTCTTGTTGGATACGATGTATTGGTCTTCAGAATAGTATTCTTTAAAATATCTTCATTTAAGCTCAAGAATGCACGCCTTTTGCTAACTTTTACCAATTATTCTATAATTACTGCAATTCTCAAATATAAACGATTAAGTAACAATTCTTTGCAATAACTATACAAAATGGGTTAATAAC
>BQNB010092981.1:3828-26482 GCA_026074375.1 Tanacetum coccineum
CACTATTTTACCGACAAACCTATGGATTCACTCAACCTTTGTGTTGACCTTTAGCATGTTTAATTTCAGGTCCTAAGGTATAAGCTTGGATGGGAGCCGTGACGGATATCAATGAAGATGGATTCTGTGTTTATTTAAATTCGATGCAACTTTATCTTATAAAAACTTATGTCATCTTTTGGTATTACGAAGCTTTTGTTTAATTAAGAACGTATGTGGAAATGTTTGCGACATTTAAAAAAATATGGGACCTAATGTATGAACTCTGATATTTTGCTATGGCATCGAATGAAATCTTATCTTAAAACGTCCATTTAAAGTCGTTTCCTATATCTTGATTGTTGTGCTATGAAGTCGCACCCCAATGCTACTATTCCGCTGCCTGTCCGATTTTGGGGGTGTGACAAAAGGTAGCTAAGCGGGATCAAAGAATCCAGGCAAGGGAGGATGAGATAAAGAAACTTGATTAGGAGATCTACTCCCTTAAATCTGCGGATACGGAGGTGCAGGGTCTCCGTAATCAAACAAAAAACCTAGAGGCACTGTTAGAAGCCGAGGTGGATATGAAGAAGGCCGCGGTGGCTAAGAATGTAGAATTAGCCGAGGAGTTAGAGAGCCTCCGTGCCAAGTTTTCAGATCTCCAAGTAAATAATACACAGCTGTCCCAGCAAGTGTCTTCTCTTCAAGCTCAAATCATAAGCGAGGAGTAAATAAAGGTCGCCTTCGAAGAATTCAAGAGGTATGAGGATGATAAGGTTGAGCAGTGATGTGCATAGATGGATGCTCGTCTGGACAAGCTAAGCATAGATTTTGATGAATAGTTATATCCACACATGTTGACGGCGATCGCGGGTCGCTGCTGGCTTATTGGGCACGGCCTGCGCCTTGCCGTTCTGAAGTGCGCCGAGTCTCCAGAGATAAGGCAGGCGTTTGTTGATGTTGTGTCTGCAAGGCTTGCCAAGGGTATGGGCGAAGGCCTTCAATATGGCATAGAGCACGGGAAAGCTGGCCGTGATCTAAGGGATGTTAAGGCGTATGACCCAGAAGCCAATGACAAGTTTGCCAAAGCCCTCCAAAACCTGAAATACCCTATAGTAGACCAACCGGAGAGGTTAAAGGATAGCCCCATTGATTTAATAATGGCCTCTCTCCACTTAGAGAGTGATACATGGGAGGATGCCCCTCAGTGGATTCGTGACCTTCGCCCGAGCTCTTCCCAACTAAAGATTCCTATATACCCTGAGGTATGCGATCCCGCAAGAGCTCTGGACTCTGACTCTGAAAGGAGATGACATCGAGGCATACAACAATAGTTTCCATGAGCTGGCCTTGATGTCAGAGGACTAAAAATATGAAAATGTCAAATTTTGATAACTCTAAAATCACTGTTCATCAGAGGACTAAAAATATGAAAATGTCAAATTTTGATAACACGTCTTAATACGAAAGCGTGGACATAAGAAACGCAAGAAACGGACTTGAAACGTAAAAGTTATGCCATTTTTACTAAAGGTATATTTATAAACGTTTTTAACCTATAAATATGATTTCACTAAAAAATTAAAGATGGTGTATTAGCTATAATCGAATTATACATGGTAGTAGTTACCATGTGATTAGTTACTTTATACGACCTATATTGGAAAAGGTTGGCATTCCGTCATTTCCGTGACGCCATTTCTGTTGTATTTGGATTATTCCATAACTCCAGTAGAGTTTCATAGCCCCATTTCTATCTACTTGTTTATACAAACCTCTACTGGGTTGAATTACATGCTGTTTTACTACGGACATAAGTGTTTATTAAACTGTAATGCAATACCGTGATCATATTATTGCCGTAAGTACCCTTGCAATAAGTCCCTTTTATATGAACCGAGAGTTTGCTATATTAGTAAGCGCAGTGTTGTATATCTTTGTCCGAGTCTTGGCTTAGCAACCAAACCAAAGTGTATTCGTGTAAATACTTAGCGAACCCTTCCACTCTAAATTCACCCAAAGCCACCCAAATGTATCCCATCAGTTTCCGTTTTCGTTTTCGTTTCCATTATATGTTATCTTACACCTACACCCCACAACCCTTTAAAAAGACCTCTTAGATAGTAATGAATAATGCTTGCGCCTAGCGGTGGAGGTTTGATCCTTTACCAAGCCTATGGTAATTTATATGCTATGACAAGTAATGAGTGTTGATTTATACTATTTCCCCATCAAGTTTATAATTTAGTATACACCCGAGTAAAAGAGAGCATCCCAACACTTATGTGAGGTGCTAGTATTACTTTCCGTGCTTTAATTAAGATATCCTAAAAGGTTGTGTTGTAAAATACCTTTAAAGAGTAAGTAAAATGACCCTCATATTGCTATTGTCTAGGTAGAAAAGCCCATTTGCTTGAGGACAAGCAAATCCCAATTGTAGGGGTATTAGATGAGGTGTCATTTTATACATTTTTTTGGGGTCGTTTAACCCCCCTAAAATCATCATTATGCCCAAAATAGGTACTTAATCGTTCCTTTTCAGGTATTCAGCATTTGGAGGAAATACACGTGACTTGGGCTCATTTGGAGAAGAAACAGACAAGACTACGAACCTACACCAACATCTCTCAAGAATTTCTACTCAGAAGCTGGAGACGGCGTCACAGATTACACGTGACGCCGTCACAACCCATCTTAAGACGGCGTCACAATATCTCCAGACGGCGTCAGATTGTACGACCCAACCCATTATCTAGAATATTCTATTCATGACGGCGTCACGATTAACAACGCGATGAGGGGGGGGGGGGAGGGGGGGGGTGGGGGGGGTGGGGTGGTGGGGGGGGGGTGGTGGGGTGGGGGTTGGTTTGTTGTTTAAGGGGGGGTTGGTTGGGAGGTTGTGTATGAAGTGTTGGGATAGGGGGGGTCTTTTTTGGAAGTAGGAAGTATATTAATGAGATTAAGGAGGATTTATGCAATGTGCTCCAGTAGCGGCAATGTTGGTTAAGACCCAACCCATTATCTAAAAATTCTATTCATGACGCGTCACGATTAACACGCGACGCTGTCGCAATGATTCCCATAAATCGCGCGCGCGAGCCATAGAAGCTGTGTGTTTTTAAGTTGAGAGCGACAATTAGAGTAAAAAAAGGGACGAACCTAGTTCATTTAGCAGTTTTTAGGGACATTTAGCCTCAAAAACCTGATTGTACTTCTCATACGATTCAGATTTAAATCAAGTAAGACTATCTTTAATCCATTCAGAGGCGGAGGGTCTTCGAGAGTAGAGTTCGCATACTATCATTTTCTTGCTTACTTATAAATGGGCGAGGGGAGCGCGGGAGGGCGATCTCTCTTTTTCGGAGGCACACACGAGTGTATTAGAGAGAGCTGATTGAATGAACAGGCGAGCTACGACTTAAATGGTGTTCTTCTGGATAAATATGCATGTTAGGTCTTAGAAAACCACGTTTGTCTGTATCGCTTTGATAATTAGAAAACATATTGGGCAGAAAAATACCATCAGTAACACTCTTCAACTACCTTTCCCCTTATATGGAAGAATCACTCTTAATATATATCAAATACATTAATATACTCTTAGGGGCCTTGTAATAGTCTTCATACTACCTTACTTGTGCGTTGCCTTAACGAATATTAAATAGACGGCGGGTACGGGTAATACCGTTCCATGACTTAGGAATTAATTACATAGATCATCACAAGTGTGACAAAGAAACAACACTAAGAGAAGCAATCTAGGGAGTAATACATGATTAAATAAGCACAATCTTTTATTATATTGTTATCACCAGTAGTGTAGTTTATTATTTAGTTTGATAGCTAAAACCAACCAACCTCTCAAATATATGATTTACCTGCTTTCATATAAACATAAAAATACAAAAAGAATCTTCTCTCAACCCTTAGAATTCTGTTAGACCATGATCAAGCCTTCCCAACCTATTCCCCTATAGAACGATAACAACCCTCGAGTCTTGCCTATACTACACTACAACGGTTAGGTACACGGCCTAGGGAGTTGTAAAACTTCTTGTAGATGTCCTTTACGACAACCGCAACAATGATCGTTAGAGTATGGTGCTTGTAGCAGACTTTAGAGAATCCCATAGGAATCTTGTTTGAAAAGTCTTGCATTCGATGTACACTTTGGATTTGGTTTTCTTAAGAATCGAGATAAGATTTCATGGACCCCTGCGTGGGCTTAAGCTTGTAATAATTGACGACTATGTGATGTGTTCTTGATTTGGGACATCACTCAAGGTTTCATTAAGGTTGATGGACATCATGACATTATTCATTTATGCATTTTAGATTTCTCTATTTTGTATCTTGAATTGTGATTGACATTATCAAGCACTTTCGTGGTTTCCGCTTAGGATGGGTGTGACAAATATGCGTGAAAGTTTCTAAACTACAGATTCTTGAATGTGCTAAAAATACGCATCATTTGTACCCCGGAAAATGCATAATAAATGACTAAAACCTAAAATATGGAAAATAGTTGCAAATATGTTTGTATTGTGTTTTTATGTCTTACAGGTACAAAGGATTGAAAACAAAGCAAAAACGGTAATTTTCCGTTGACCATTTCGACGACGTTTTCACGTTTATCGAGGTCGAAACGAAGTCGTTAATTTTCCTCGATCACACCATTGGAAAGAGCACGAAATTACGAGTCCAACGGTACCGGCCTTTCATATTTGAACCTTTTTATTTTGAACCTTTTTCGTCCCTGTTTGAACCTTAATACTAGTAATAAAATAAACCTGCCAAGAAAAGTTATAAATTAATTTATGTATATATATAAAGAAAACCCATAGCAAGCGCAGTTGGTTTCTTTGGTAGCTTAAGACTCTATCCATAGAGGTACTTGGAATCGAAACCAGGAGGGTAAAACCCCTCATACGCCACTCATCTGACACTTGGCCACCCACGGTGGCATGCCACGTGGCGGACCCAGACCCGACCCGATCCTGACCCGGGCCAGACCCAACCATGACTCACCGGTTGACTGGCGGTCAACCGTCGTTGACCGGTGGTTGACCGATGGTCCGGTGGTGGTCTGCCGATGGTCCGACGTTGGTCTGCCGCCGTTGACCGAGCGGATGCCACCGTAAACTGCCCCGTTGATCACCATTGACCGGTGGTCCGGTGGTAGTCCGGTGACGGTGCCAGAACAGTAATTACACCACGTGACACCACTCAGGTGGTGACACGTGGCATTCTAATGATTGGAGTACGAGGTACTGTGCAGGTATACGAGGTACTGTAGCAATACGAGGTTGATTGGTACGAGGTTTCTAGAAGCACACGTGGCAGCATCTCATTGGTGGATCCAGCTGGCGTACGAGGTACGCTGTATTATAACACGGGGTGGGCTAAAATGACAAAAATGCCCCCCACCTTTGCACTAAAACGCGTCAGAACGGCCTAAAAAGACGAAAATGCCCCCAAGCAAGACTTGGGCTATAAATTGGAACGCAGCAGCTCATTTGGGGAGTTAGTTTTTTAAGGTTTATTTATTTATATATAAGTAAAGGTGTAGATTTAGGCGTATGAAGTAATAATTTTTTTCGCTTATTGTAAAAGCGTTTATAGCCTTATTTAGCTATTTTAATGAGAGATTTTTGAGCTATTAAATGAAGATGTTTAAGGTTAGTTTTATGAAATGCTTATTTTTTCTTAAGCTTATTCTTCTTCTACTCTTTCTTTTCTTTGCTTATTCAAATAAGGTCATGCTTAAAGCTTATTTTGGAATCCCATCTCTTCAGCTTATATACAAATAAGCTACTTCTATAGCTTATTTAGACTACTTATTTTATATAGTTTCGATTAGAAGCTTTTCAGAGTGAGCTTATTTAGCTATTTTTCGATGCTTATTTCTTAATCAAGCTCATTTTTCTTTATATAATCTAATCCTTAATCATAACCCGATCCGAGTTAACTGATTGAACACCATAGTTTTCGGGTGGATGAGATCTTTAATTTTTTAGCTTATTTTCTTAGTATAAAGTTTGTTGTTTTTTTAAAGCTTGCTTAATTTTCTTAGATCTAAATCTATTTAAATATACCCGATCTAAGTATCACATTGATTGAACATCTAGTATCGGGTAGATTTAGATCGAAAGATTTCATCTTATAGCTATTGTCATTCGACTCAATTCTAACAAAAAGGATATTGACTATATCCATCTATTTTCTCTTTCTATGTCTGTAGTTTTTCAAAAATGCTTATTGTTTGGATTAAGCTCGATTCGAATGCTAACAATTGTGCTTATGAGTCTCCTACACGACTTATTCATTAAGTCTTGAGCACCTTTATCTTTCGAGAGCTAACTATTAAGCTTATTAGTCATACAGTTCTAAACTTTACAAGTGTATTCTTATAGCTTATTAAGCCTAGGTCTTATATCGAAGGGTACTTGTAGCTTATTTTAGAAGTGGCATTATTTATACAGCTTATATTCATCAACATAACATCGACAAAGCCATGATAGCTTTCTAGCTTATCTAGTTTTTATTTCAAAAAGTAGTTTTTTTATTACTATATAATTAATATATTTATATTTTACAAAAATAAGATTTTCTAAATAGCTTATTTTTCTAAACTACTTTTCATCTTATTAGCTTGTTTTGTCTTAACTTTTCATGTCTTATTCTTATTCCATCCTTCGATCATCTAAGGTCGAGCTTAAGGGCCTTATAAAGGTTTGATAAATAATAAAGTTTTAATCTTTATAGTTTTTAACAAAGTAAATAGTAGATAAATTAGACACCTTTATATTGCTAATTAGATGAAGTAAAAAAAGCGCATAAACGTGAAAGAATTTTTGTTTATAAGTTTATAAGAACGGGTGGTTATCGTTTATTGCGGCTCTTCAATTTGGTTACAATTTCTATCTATTTCAACAATTAGTGGTAGATTTAATTAGTTTTTCATAAAATATTGCTTATTCTTATTTGCCATGCGAGTGGTCGTTTAACTTGTGTTTGCTAAGTGATTAGTAGATTTGATATTTAAGTGCGTTTAAAAAAAAGGTTTAAAAATTAATAACAATTTACATACCGTCATTTACACTTTTAAGGCAAATTTAAATACTTGTCTTTATTTTAAACGCATTATTACTTGACTTGTCATTTAATTTCTGTGCATTTGTTTCTAAGGATTTTAATTCGTTAAACCTAAACCCGCACTTAAGGAACATTTCACGTCACTTAGCAATGTCATATTTGTCCAATTTTATCAATTATTAGTAAAATCATTTAGATTTTTAATCAGAGAATTAATATAGTTTAATTTTTAGTATAGAAACATAGTTTAAAACCAAAACCCAAATATATTGACAATTAAGCGCCCAAACGAAACATTCTCATGAATTTCAATTCATCTCTCGCGTGGAAACGACACACGAAGATAGACCTATCAATTTTTCCTAAAGTAATGTCTTAATCTGATCGGAAAATCATTATATAGCATGACAAACGCGTATGACGTTTATCAAAATGGCACCGATGTCGGGGAGAGGTGTAGTGATTTTTACGAGATTGTTTGTGTTCGAGCCTTGAAGAACCTTCCCTGTGAAGTTATTTTTCTTTATAAAAATATAAAAATACAAAAATATTTTTCATTTTCTTAAAAAAGAAAAAAAAAATATATAAAAATCGTCCTTAAAAAGAAATATAATTTAAAAAAGTTGGTAAAAGAACACCAACAAATAATACCTTCAATTGAGGTATTATCCATCAATAAGTTCCCGAACCAAAGATCAAAAACTTACCTTTTGTGTCACTTGCGACGTACGACTCACCTTTTAAAGTTAAACAAACTCCTTTGTGCGTTTTTCTTCGAAGAGTTACCGTGAAGCAAGTTGATTATCGGTTTGAGTTATTCGAATCTCATTTTTTTTCCTTTAAAAACCACTGATGTTTTAAAAAACATGAAAAACGCAAAAATATTCTCCGTTACCTCTTATCCGTTTAATTCTTTCTTCTTATCCCCTATATTGTTTAATTATTTCTTATGACGTCATTTAACCAACGTGAGTGTACGGGGTGTGGACAACCATGTGATGGATTTTATTGTTATATATGTACATATTCGCAGTGTGGTGTTAATCTTCTACTTAGAACTTGTTTAAATTGCACTTCCGTGATGGAAAGCCAGTCCACTTGTATGTGGTGTGAAGGCCCCGTTAAGAGGAGGATTTGTTCATTTTACGCTCAAAGATGGGAAATTCATTCGATATAATCCAAATCCAACTCGTTCAATGAATCTCAAAAATTTCCGACTACCCTCCACAACCCCGGTACGAGACGAATTTTTGTGAGTTGAGTGAAAACGAATGGCTCATTTTTGGTTACGAAATTGTCCAACACAAGATCCGTGTAATCTAAACCGAGCCTTGTTACCATCAAAACTTCGTCATAATTTTTCCACTAACTTCACCAGTTTCCACAACAATATCTTTGTTGTGAAAAACTGCGGGGATCCTCATGAGACTTTTTCATGTGTCAAACCCCCCCGATGAATCAAAAGAGATTTCTATAAATCTACTCCTTCCTTTTGACCACTTTTCCACCCTCGCATTTTTCCCGTCAATTATCCTCTCAAGAGACGGATAAAAAATTTTACAAGCTCTAGAAGACTTTAATGGAAACACATTCAAGCCTGTATAAAGGAGTGATCATATACTCTCCTAAATAACAAGTGCATGCTTTATTGCTAGCTGAGGAGAGATTTCTTTAAGATTAAGCAAACTATGGAAGAAGAGTAGAATCAACCTGAAGTTATGCAAGAATGCTTCTAAACACAATGAATATGTGTAAATTCTTAAAGGAATTCACCAAGAAAGAAGTAGACGGCAGCTTAAAGTTTTATTCCATATTGGGATTTTTCTAAGATTGATAATGAAGAAGCTAGAGATAACTTTTGAAAGACGTTTGCACCTTATTAAGGAAGTTCAGTCGTATACCTTTTGGATTAGCACCAAATGTTATATTGATAGCTTGGGAAAGTTTTGGCAAAATTAAAGATGATTTGACGGACAAGCAATATCAACAAGATAATAATTAAGAATTGATGAGTAAACTCCTTGAAGATGTGCGAAATATTAGTGAAGAGCTATCAGAATATATTAATTGTCCAAACTGGAATCGTCCCTATTTTCTGCTACAATGATGATGATGAGTATACTATTATATATAGCAAGCCTAAAGCAATCACACCCGACTTACCGATCGAGGACCCGATAACTCTCTAAGTATGGGGGACGAGCATCTTAGCACTATTCCGGAAACAGAATCAGACGAATTAATAAAGTCTAGTGTTGAGAACCTTGTCCCAATCCCAAGTGAGTCGAGGTATTCCGAAGATACTGTGATTGCCCGTTTGTGAAGATCCTTCCACTTTGATGCGTTAAATGATCATTCTAAATAATTTAGTCTGATACAAACAATGATGTGTAACTTCTAGAATGACGATGTATTATGAGGACATCGAGTACTTTAGCTTAGAGAGGTGAAAGATGTTTAATCAAGAAGAGAAAGCGTTTGATTTAGACAGATATACTTCAAATCCCAGACTATATTCTTCGAAATAAATGTTGAACATTAAATCGTCTTTTCGCTACTCTCGAATCATTGAATGATAACTCCACTCCCTAAAAGTGAAGCTCAAGTCTAACTACACCATTTCCTATCCCGATAAGTAACTATTTCATTGAGAGAAGTCCCGATACTATCACTCTCTTATTCGGATAATTCTTTACCCTACAAAAAAAAAAACAAAAAAAAATTCGAGCGTTAGCGATCATACGGAAAAGACGAGTAGTGGCAGTACCACAACTCATGCTAATAACTCTCTTCCCGAGTATGATTCGTTTCATTTCAAGATGAGCTCGATCAGGGTGGTGTTGAACAGCATTGTAATGGAAGATAATTTGGGAGACCTCAATTTCGCTAGTCCTAATGAGTACCCACCCATCCACCCTTTTTAAGAATCGGACCTCAATATTGAATCTTTTCCCTTCCTTTATTCCACTTTATCCGATGATTTCTTATTTTCTTTTCTCTTCCGGGAATGAAGACACTATTTTTGACCCTGACATTTCCACTTTTCATTTTTCTTCTCTTAAGCCAGTGGCATATGAAAATCCGATAGTGATTTTTCTATTCTTTTGTTTCTGCTCCAAGGACAAAGGAATTCGGGGAGAGTCAAGCTAGAGACTCGCACAAAAACAAGCGCTTCTCGGGAGGCAACCCGTGTCTTTTATTTCTTTCTATTTTCTTAATAAATAAGTGTGTGAATTATAGCCCATGTTGTGGGCGTGCTATCTTCTTGTTTGTGTAATGGTTTTGCCTTGCAGGATTCCTCAAGATCATGAAGAACAGTGCTTGTTTTTAATCCTTCAATCGCCCGGTCTTCGATCTTCTGCTTATTTTGGATTCCTCAATCCTGATCATGTATATATATATTGTTTCCCCTTTCACACTTGGAATTTTTTTGCATTTGCCTTTTTCATTCCTAAGTGTGGGGGTAAAAACCAACATTTTTAACATTGAGGCAATGTCGCATTCTAAAGTGTGTGGGGGGATTTCAATCGAAATGTGAATCATACCTGTGCCAGTCTGAGTCCCACTCACCGTTTGACAAAATTTTAAATTTTTTTATTGTTTTATTATGATATAAAAAAAATTAAATGAAAATATAAAAATATATAAATAAGTAGGCCCGTAGAACTAGGTAGCTTTTGACTTGATCGAGTTTTAAACTCTAGCTTTCCCCTTAGCTTTCGAGACTTAGCGTTTGCTTAACTTTAAAATTTTGCAAAGAACGAAAAATGATAGAGTTTGATATAAGTTAGATGCTAAGCGTGGATTAGTTGGATATCTTTAAAGCTCATAGAGGTTAATTGTGGCTTTTTGCTCCCACCAGCTTAATAAACGCTATATAATTGTTGAATAAATAAAGTTGCTTTAGGTTTTTGCGATTCTTAGTTTAAATCCACTACAGTAGAATTCCTTCAGGTAAAAGTAAGGTACACACGAGGTTTGGTCAGTTTGGTGGGAAAAATAGACTCCTGGACCATGGTCAGGTCTCGCATACCGATGTGGCAGTTGTTAAAAGACCACAGGACTTGAAATTTGGCTAATAATAATAAATGTTATGTAATAAACCGAAGCCGAAATAAGACTTCTAGATCATGGTCGGCTCGCATACCGATGTGACGGTCGTTTAAAGGGTAGAGGAAAGAATAATAATAAAACTATGGGCTGATAAAAAGTTTACTGCATCTTGCCGGCTCACAACCGATGTTGCAGTCTTCTAAATAAAGCACATAGTAATAATCCGAGACTGATAAAAGTTTGCTGCATCTTGCCGGCTCACAACCGATGTTGCAGCCTTCTAAAGGACCGAGGTTTAATAATGTTGCAATAATAATAATAATAAAGCCAAATTTTGACTCCGGGGTTATCTAAATAAAGCCTCCATCTCTGGACTCGTAGTTGAGTTTGTTTCGGCATGACATAAAAGATAACCCCTTCCACTCATAGTGAAATAGAACCTTATGTGACCCTTATCTCATCCCATATATCGCTCTTTAGGAAAGGATTCAAAATAATTTGTGGTCCTAAACCGGGTTATTTTATTAAATAAGTGACCTAATTATTTGTCACCAAAAATAAAATAAAAATCCTTCAAGGAAATTAGATAAGGGAGCGAAAAAGTTAAGTTTATACTTACACAATTAACATTTATGAGTAGTGTTAGCATCTAATCTTATATTTGGCTGTGATTTCGTTTTAAGCTTAGTTTGGGGATTGAGAAAAATCAAGGCTTGACGACTCCCTTCATGAAATAACATTTTAAATAATGTTATTTAATAATTCTTATCTATCTTATTATTATAAATAAGTGGTTAAAACGGGGGGCGCTTCGAGAAAATGATTTTTGAACATTCTTAATGGACCTTTTTCTGTTCTTGGTTTGATTGTGAGGGGTTATAAGTTAAGGGGGATTTAATTATTTATTTCCTGGCGTGTTTTTATATACATAGCGGTGTGGGACCAGGCAATGACTTAGAGTGGGGAATATTGATATTGCTAAAACACAACACATTTGTACCCCGAAAAATGCTAACCAAAGGACAAACACTAAAAATATGGATAAATATGTAGCAACTATGTTTGTATTGTGTTTTTATGTCTTACAGGTACAAAGGATTGAAAACAAAGCAAAAACGGTAATTTTTGGGTGACTTTCGACGACGTTTTCACGTTTATCGAGGTCGAAACGAAGTCGTTAATATTCCACGATCACACCATTAGAAAGAGCACGAAATTACGAGTCCAACGATCTGGCCTTCATATTGAACCTTTTATTTTGAATATTTTTCGTCCCTGTTGAACCTTTAATACTATGTTAAATAAAACCAGGCAATAAAAGGTTATATATTAATTTTTGTATAATATTAATGAAACCATTGCTAGCGCAGTTGGTTTCTTGTGGTAGCTTAAGACTCTATCATAGAGGTCTTGGGTTCGAAAACACAGGAGGGTAAAAATCCCATCCAACGCCACTCAGCATGACACGTGGCATGCCACGTGGACGGACCAACCACGACCCGATCCAGACCCGGCCCAAGACCCGACCTGACCCGGCCCAAGACCAGAACTAACCCGGCCCAGACCTAGCCATGATCACCGGTTTGACTGCGATCAGCCGCCAGATGAACCGTGGTCCCGGCGGTTGACCGGTGGTGGAACCGGCGGTGGTTTTCGTGTCAGCCGCCGTTGACCACCGGTTGACCGGGTCTGGTGGTAGTCCAGTGACGTGCCGGAACAAGTAATTATCACCACGAGCATTCTAATGATTGGAGTACGAGGTACTGTGCAGGTATACGAGGTACTGTAGCAATACGAGGTTGATTGGTACGAGGTTTCTAGAAGCACACGTGGCAGCATCTCATTGGTGGATCCAGCTGGCGTACGAGGTACGCTGTATAATAACACGGGGTGGGCTGAAATGACGAAAATGCCCCTCACCTTTGCACTAAACCGCGTCAAACGCCTGAAAAGATGAAAATGCCCCCTAGCCACTTGGCTATAAATTAGGAGAATGCAACAGCTCATTGGGGGAGTAAGTTTTTAAGTTATTTTTTTTATAGGAGTAGGTGTAGAATGAAGATTAGTGTAAGTATAATTTTTACTATTGTAAAAGCATTTATAGCTTATTTAGTCTATTGTCAAGAAGGATAATGAGCTTAATTAATGAAGAATGTTTTAAGGTTTTTTTTATAAAATGCATATTAATTCTTAATGCTTAGTCTTTTATGCCTTATTCTTCTTCTACTCTTTCTTTTCTTTTGCTTATTTCCAAATAAGCTCATGCTTTTAGCTTTATTTTGTGATCCCATCTCCTTAAGCATTAAATTCTAAAAATAAGCTACTTCAATAGCTTATTTAGACTAGCTTATTTTATATTGTTTTCGATTTAGAGCTTTTCGAGTGAGCTTATTTTAGCTTATTTTTCGATTGCTTATTTTTATTCAAGCTTATTTTTTTTCTTTATATAGATCTAATCCTTAATCATACCCGATCCGAGTTCACTTGATTGAACACCTTAGTTTCGGGTGGATTAGATCTAAAAATAATAGATCTTATATTTCTAGCTTATTTTTTAGCATAAATTTAGTTTTTTAATTCTAGCTTATTTTTCTTAGATCTAAATCCTTAAATATACCCGATCCGAGTTCACTTGATTGAACACCTTAGTTTCGGGTGGATTTAGATCTAAAGTTTTCATCTTTTTATTAGCTTATTTTGTTCTAACTTTTCATGTCTTATTTCTTATTCCATCCTTCTACATCTAAGGCCGGAGCTTAAGGGTCTTATAAGGTTGATAAATAAATAAGGTTTTGATCTTTATAGTTTTTATGAAAATAATTAGTAGATAAAGTTGACACCTTTATTTGCTAATTAGTAAAGTAAAAGCTTTAAAGTGATAAACTTATTTGTTTATTAAGTTTGTAAGATCGGATGGTTATCGTTTATTTGCGGCTCTTCAATTTGGTTTCATTTTCTATCCTTTTCAATTAATTAGTGTAGATTTAATTAGTTATTTTATAAAATGTTTGCTTATTCTTTATTTGTCATGCGTAGTGAGTAGTTTAACTTGTGTTTGCTAAGTGATTTGAAATTTAAGTGCGGTTTAAAAAGGTTTAAAAAAATTAATAGTCAATTTACATACCGTCATTTACTTTTAATGCAATTGAAATACTTGTCATTTATTTTAAAAAGCATTTTACTTTACTTGTCATGTAATTTCTTGAAACTTGTTTTTTTTAAGGATTTTAATTCGTTAAACACTTAAACCTAAGCCCGCACTAAGGAACATTTCACGAACACTTAGCAAGCATATTTGTCATTTTTATCAATTTTAGTATAATCTTTTAGTTTTTAATCTTAGAATTAATATTAGTTTAATTTCTAGTATAAAAATAGTTTAAAACCAAAACCAAAATATTTGTCATTAAGCGCCAAACGAAACATTCTCATGAATTTCAATTCATCTCTCGCCGTGGAAACGACACTCGGAAGATAGACTATTATTTTTCCTAAAGTAATTGTCTTATCTGACGGGATATACTATATATTACTACGACACGTATTTGACGTATATCAAAATGGCGTCGTTGCCGGGGAGAGGTGTAGCGATTTTTACGGGATTGTTTGCATTCGAGCCTTGAAGACCATTCCTTGTGAAGTTATTTTCTTTATAAAAAATATAAAAATACAAAAATATTTTTCATTTTCTTTTATTAATATATAAAAGCAAGTAAAATAAAAAAAATATTAAAAAATATTAAAAAAAAGTAAAAAATATTTTCTTTTCTTTTATAAGATCAATTATCATATAAAAAATATATAAAAAAAATAATAAATAAACAAAGTTGGTAAAAGAACACCAACAAATAATACCTTCAATTCAGGTATTATCCATAATAAGTTCCCAACTCGAATAAAAGATTTAAAAACTTATACAAGTAAACCCGGTTTAGACCATAATTAGTTTGAAATCCTTTCCTAAATAGACGAATATGGTGAGAATAAGGTCCACATTAAGGTTCTAATTTCGCACGATTTAGGGGTTATCCTTTTTAGATAACCCCGGAGTCGAAATTTGGCTTTATTATTATTATTGCAACATTATTAAACCTCGGTCCTTTAAACAACTGTCACATCGGTATGCGAGCCGACCATGGTCCAGGAGTCTTATTTCTACTTCGGTGATCCTCGACCTTTTTGAAGGCTGAAACAATCGGTTGTGAGCCGGCAAGATGCAGCGAAACTTTTTATCAGTCTTGGATTATTACTATGTGCCTTATTTAGAAGACTGCCACATCGGGTTGTGAGCGGCAGTGCGAGAGTAAACTGTTTATCTGCCCTATAATTTTTATTTTATTATTTGTACCTCCACCCTTTAAAACGACTACTCACATCGGTTATGAGCCGGACAATGGTAGTGGTCTTATTTACGCTTCAGTTCTATTACATAACATTGATATTATTATAGCCAATTTCAAGTCTTGTGTCTTTTAAAACTACCTAGACAACGCGTAGCCGAGCGTCAAGAATCGTTTTAGCCTTATTTCCCCACCAACACTACACCAACCTCAATGTGTACCTTATTTCACAGAAGGAATCTTCTACAAAGTGATTAATAAGAATGTAAAAACTAATGTAACTTTATCTTATTTAACAATTATATAACATTTTTTAAGTCTAATGGGAGCAAAAAAGCCACAATTAACTCTATGAGCCTTAAATGAGAACCAACTCTTTATGTTTGGCATCTAATCTTATTTATAAACTCTCTATCATTTCTCGTTTTCGCAAATTTAAATCTTTTAATAAATAATGATCCGTGAATGGGCCTTAGTCTAATTAAAACATGCTTTTTGCTCTTTTATAGTTCTATAAGTGAAAACTTGCAAAATCTCTTGGTTTTTCAATGCAAGAATTCGCGTTTTTTAAAGCTTCTTGTATTAAAAGACTGAGCAAAAGCTTGAATTATATATTAGTTATGGTGGGCAAGCTTAGAGCGTAACATGCTCAATCAAGTCAAATTATCCTTAGGAAAAGACTAAACATTATTGTGTCAATCAAAACACTTTTATTTTATTTGAATAATTTTAATTTGGCATATTTTCAACATATTTTTGGTTGGAAAAAAGGGCGTTACGTAGAAGACAAGGCAAATGCATAGTAAGATCAATCGAAAGATTCCCCATACTAGAACCAAATTGTCCTCAATGTGATGACTGTTCACCCCCATACTAATGTCAAGGCCATATCTTAATATTAAGGTGGTATCTACGCAAATCTATTAAAGACGTTATTAATTATGCTAATAGTATATAACGTTAAATCATTAAGATTTGGACATCGGATTCCATATATAAGCATGCAAAGGATTGAAACTCGAGTGAACGATGGACAAAACCACGAGCACGAGAGTCTTCGTAATCAAGGCAATCTTGGACATAAAACATAAAACACGAAACACGAGAAGGGAAGAGGCCAGCCTCCTCACATCACACATATTCATTATTATTATACTAATATACTATTTTTAAGGATACGCATGGGTTGCCACCCGCGAAGCGCTTATTTTTGTTAACCGAGTTACGAGCCTTGACCCGACCCCGGAGTTTAATAGGCCTGGTGGAAAGTTTGGAGATCCGGGACAACACGGTGGTATGTCCTACCAAAATTTGTCTTTAAGTCTACTGAACCATTCACCTTGAAATTTGGTTTGTCGGTTTGAGATAACTCGACGGCACCATAAGGGAAAACTTGAGCAATGGTGAACGGTCCGGTCCAACGGGTTTTAAGCTTGCCCGAGAAAATCTTTAATCGAGAATTGAAGAGAAGAACTCGATCACCAACGTTGAAAACGCGGTTTTTAATCTTGGAGTCATGAGAATCTCTTCGTTTTCTCTTGTTAGATTAAAGATTTCTCGTATGCTTGATCCAGGAGTTCACTTATTCATTCATTTGTGCTTCTCCGGTGGATCAGCGGTCTTAAGGTAAAAATTACAATGTTTCAAGGCCCAATAGGGCCTTGTGTTCAAGCTTGATAGGAAGATGGCAAGCCTTTAATGTTATACTAGCTTATAGGAGTGCACCGATGGGTGCTTTTTGTTCTTGAATGCGGTACAGAAGCCAATATTGCATCATCTAACTTATCGGAACGATGAAGAACGGTTATTCACTACGGTCCTTTCATAAATTACGTTTCAAACCACATATTTATAAACCTCCACTTGTCCATCGTTTTGTATGGATGATAAGCGATAGCAGACGATGAGTATCTCCATACTTAATCATAAACTTTAGCAAATTAATCATTACTAAAATGGTTACCGCGATCACTAATTTTTAGCACAAGGAGTTCAAATCGGGCAAAAGAAATTTCAAAATTTATACAACAACTCGTGCATCCTGTGGGTGCGCTGTTGCTTAATCCCATTTAGACAAGTAGTCGACGGCTACAAGAATGTTTGTTCCCTCGAGAAGACAGGAACGGTCCCATAAAATCCAGTCTAGATGACCCTTACGTCAAAGATCTCGTAAACTTTGAATAGCATTTTAAGCAAATTTCATTCACGTTGCGAGAATTTTGCCTTGATGTTGACAAGACGTCCACATTCGTGTGGACAAGTCTTTGGATCTGGTAAATAGTAGTCCATAGAAACGAAATCAAAGACTCATTTTTTAGCGATGTAGTTGGACAATGATTTGTCCTACGGGGTGGGTCCCTTTATGGTAAAGCCGTGAGGATATCAACGGCTTCTTGGCCGTGAACACATCGCCTAAATTTTTGATCCGCACAATTCTTAAACAAGTAAGGGTTGTCCCAAAAATAATCTTAACATCCTTAAATAATTTTTTCTTTTGTTGGGAACGACCATCCATTTCACAAATAAAATTCCGTATGGTAATTTGCAATGTCGGTCAAAACATGGGGTACCTCTAAATCACCCGAAAGGTAACACCATTCCCATAGGTGTTAAGGGGAGGGGGGGAATGTTTCCGTAATTTCCTTTTTCTCAAGATCACTTTGATGGGGATTTTTTAGTCTTGATAAGTGGTCAGCCGCGAGATTCTCCGCTCCTTGTTCTCACGAATAATAAACATCGAATTATTGTTAGTAGGGAATCATTGGAGCAATCTCGGCTTAGCATCTTGTTTATTAAGAAGATACTTGAGAGCTGAGTGGTCCGTATACACTTTGGTTTTTGATAAGACTAAGTAAGGCCGAAATTTCTCGAAAGCATACACTACGGCTAATAATTCTTTCTCTGTCGTAGTGTAATGTGCTTGAGCATCCGTCTTTATGGGATAGTTATATATATATAGTCTTATTAGCATTGTTGTATAGCAGGAATGTTTTGGTCTTATGTTGCACCCACGATGCACCTACCGCGTAAATCACTTGTGTTGCACATAATTTCAAATGGTTGTTAGGTCCTATTTCGCGGGGCAACTAAAATCGGGGCTTCGGTTAACTTATTCTTAAGTATATTAAATGCTTCAATACATTCATTCGAGAAAACAAACGGGGTTTCTTTTTCAAGAAGACGAGTCATTGGCAGGGCGATTTTAGAAAAATCTTGAATAAATCGACGATTAGAAAAAAAACCCCGGCGGGGGACCTAAAAAAACTTCGATACGCCTTTGACGGATCGGATGAGGGATTTAGCTATAACATAAAATCTTTAGCCTTTTGTCGACCTCAGTCACGGAATGTGAAATTTATGTCTAGAACTATGCCTGTCTTTTTTACCATTAAATGGCATTCTCCCCAATTTTATAACTAAATGCGTGTCTTTGAACCTTTTTAGCAATTTTGTATAAATGGGAGTGGAACGACGAGAAAGAATCTGAAGACGAGTAATCATCCATGTAGACCTCCATTGTTTCTTCAGTCATGTCATGGAAAATGGGCGTCAAGCACCTTTGGATCATGTTCCGGGAGATTACATAGACCACAAAGGCATTATCGGTAGGCAATGTCCCATAAGGCATAAGTGAAGGTGGTCTTATATTGGTCTTTCGGGTCAATAGGTGTATTTGAAAATATCTGGAAAAACCATCTAGAAAAAATGAGTCATCTTTTTCGCGAGTAGTCGAGATTTGATCCATAAAAGGCAACGGGGAAATGATCTTTTCGTGTGGCATCATGAAAGCATTCTGGTAAATCTTTACAAACACGCACCATCCTATAAATAGTTTCGTAGGAATCAAATCTCATTATCTTCTTTTTTCAAACAACAGTCATACACCCTTCTTAGGCACACAAATTATTGAACGAGGGCTCACCTTGGATATTCGGTGTTGGGTAAATCAATCCGCCATCCAAGGACGTTTGATAACTTTCCTTGTTGATCAACCTCATGAATTTTTGGATTTACCCTTCTTTGATGTTGAAACCGCCGATTTGAAATCGTCTTCCATTAAGATCTTGTGAGTACAAAAACTAGGGTCGATACCTTGATGTGCAGGTATTTCATGAGATGGCCGGTTTGTGTGACTTAAGAACCTTTAAAAGGGCAGCTTTTTCTTCATCTTTTAAATCCTTAGAAATTATAACGGGCAATTTATAGGTTTCTTCTAAAAACGCATATTCAAGATGAGACGGTAAATCCTTGAGCTCGAGCTTCGGAGGATCATCAATAGAAGATTCAATTCAATTTTATGTTCCTCAAATGAATTCCTCTCGGAGGGAGAGGTGAATGAAAGATCAACATTTAATAACTTCTCGTGGCAGATCGATAGGTCTCCTCCGGTTCAAGTCGGCATCATCAATTCTCAGTGGGAATGAATCATTTGTAAGGACAGCTTCGATTTCTCTCCAAAATGAAGTCGCATCCTTCAAAAGGATCGTGTGAGAGAGAAGGGATAAGATAGCCGAAGAAAGGAAAGGATTAAGACGGTGTGGGACATTGCAACTTTTACATCTCATCCGATATAAATCCTAGAGATTCTTGAGACTTACTCTCACATCGAAACGTCGATGACATCGATTTTCGAAATATCCGATAATAATATATTTAGGAGTATCTCAGAAGTTTGACCAGCTTTAAAGGTTTAATGGTTCATCATTAAATCGAAGGTGTTATTTCTCACGTATAAAACATCAATTATACGCTCGAACCATCCTTAGAAAAGTTCCAAGAATGAGTAGAGGAACCGTGGATCTGATCGTTAATCAACGACTATGAAATCAGCCGGATAATGGAACTTCCCCACTTTAACGAAGACATCTTCGGCGACACCTTTTGGTCGAGTAATTGATCGGTCCACAAGCTCGAGAGTCATTCGAGTGGAGGTAAGTTCAGGAAGAGAAAACTTTTTCCATACGGAAAAAGGCATAAGATTGATGGTTGCACCAAGATCGGCCAAGGTCGAGCATTCAACCATTCCCTGAAAATCACACGGTATAAGAAACTTGCCGGGGTCTCCAAGTTTTTTGGGCAACTTTTTTAGGATAACCGCCGAACAATTCTCATTCACCGGTGTTTTGACTAAGTCAAATAATTTTTCTTTGTTATTTAGGAGACTTTTAAACATTGAAGCAAATTTTGGCATATGAAGAAGAGCATCCGCGAAAACTAAGTCGAAATGTAAATTCCCTAAAGATTTCAACAATTTTGAAGTAGAATATCATCTTTTCAAGAAGGCCTTTTTTATTTGTTGGCTCGTGAAGGATAAGGTATAGACGGTTTAGGCTTAGGGCAACAACGGGCTCATCAATTGAAGCTTGAATTTAGTCTAACCTTTGGGTTGGCATGAATTTCGGTACTCGGTTGCACGTATCCTTTGTCATCTCGGGTTCCCGTTCCACCAACCTTGGGGTATAGGAGTGAGATGGAGGTGGAAATCGAAGGGTTCATCATTATAAATTACCAACTTCGGGGGGTGATTGCTTTCAATCACTCTCGAGTTTGCTAACGTGTTGCTTGGATGTGAACCCGTTACCCGAGAAGATGCGATATCATTTGGAGAAAAAAATAGCCATGATTATTCTTAAGTCATTGGTTGATTGGACATTGTAGCTTGCATTTTTTCCTATTTCATTCTCTTTTCATTCTTGAATGATATTATTTTTAATTTGGCATTGTAGACTAACATTTCATTCTTAATTCTATTTTATAATTACTGTTATGATTTTCATGGCTTGCATACTAGCTAATTTGTATTCTTACATTTTCTCTAAGTCACTTGAAGTAGTAACTTGAGTTTAAACTGATTTTGGTTATTCCTGTTTTGAAAATTTTGGATTATTTGGGTTGTTTGGTTGATTGAAACCGGGTGGTCCAAGATAATTGTTGGAATGATAGCTCAAGAGATTGCGGTCTCCTTGAGGTCGGTAAGAGATACTTCCTGCATTGTAATTTACAGCGGCAACTGAACCATACCCTTGGGTATTATCTTTATAACCCGAAAAAGTGTTGCCATCGGTGGCAGGACACTGTCAGAAAGAATGAGCACCGCCGCAAGTAACACAAGATTCCTCAACAGCTTTTATGGAAGCTTGAGGTGGGGTTACTTAATGTTGTTTAAACATAGCGACCATGTCACTAGTTACGGCACTGGCTATCTCAAAAGAATTGACATTAGTTGCTTTCACTTGGGAAACAATCGGTTTGTTTCTCGAATTACGAACTTTTGACTTGTTTTTAATGATTTTCAACACATCTTGAGCACTTCGCTCTAAAAGATTTCCACCGGCGGCAAAATTCAAAGAATCTTGATCGGATGGGTTTAAACCGTTATAGAAGGTATCGAGTTGATGCAATTCGGTAAAACCCTGATGAGGGCACGCTCGAAGGAGATCCTTGAAACGGTCCCATGCTTCAAAAAAAGATTCATCAAATTGTTGTTGAAAATTTGAAATTTCATTCCGCAGATTTGTTGTTTTTTATGGCGGAAAGAAATGGTTAATAAATTTTGAAACAAGATCGTCCCAAGTGAGAATAGAACGAACGGGTTCTTTGTCGAGCCAAATCTGGGCTGGACTATCAACAGAAAACGGAAAAAGCATAAGCTTAATCGATGTCTCGGGCACATCTTTGTACTTCAACGTAGAAGTAATCTTGTTAAAATATCGAATATGAGCATGAGGATCTTCTTTCTCAAATCTGGAGAATTGTTTTGAAGTTACAAGATTTATTAAACTAGGCTTGAGCTCGAAATGCTCAGCGGGAATGGTGGGTACTACGATTGCCTCCGCATAACCCTCGGTGGGTGCATGGAGTAATTCCGCCATAGTACGTTCATCGGCCATCGTAACTACGAGAACCTCTTTAAGAGCGAACGGTTCGACTCTTTGTTTAGAACGTCTACGATTACGACTTTTCGGATTCGTAGAAGTAGGATTCGTAGAAGGTTCACCAACGAATTTTGAAGAAGAGCAAGTTTGCATACACTAAAAACAAAATTAAGAGAAATAAAAAGAAAAATGTTTTTATAACCGATAATCGAGCAAGTGTAACGTAGCTCTTTAGAAAACGCACAAAGAAGCGGAGGAGCGAGTAAGCGCGAAGCGTTTTAAAAACCATCTCCTTTCGGGTCGAAGTTCGTA
>BQNB010092982.1:0-10000 GCA_026074375.1 Tanacetum coccineum
CTCATTATGCCAGCACTATTGAAAATCTGACTTTTGTGCAAATGACTTTGTTAACAGGATCATACTGATGGGATGTAGTCAATTAAAGATGTAGCCAAAAGGTGGGCTTATGAAACATAAGCCGTACACCTGCTACATAGGTAGAAACGAACACCCCGTTGCTGTTTAGATAAGTTTGGGTCTATTAGTAGAGAAATAGTCGGACAAAGGTTGCGTTTTTTGGCTTACAAATTGCTTACCACCTTGACCCTGTGGCTCAAGTGCACTCAATATAATAAGCAGGCAATAAGTATTTTGGAATTCGGACTCTTATAAGAGTCCTGGGACACCTGATTATCGGGATGGTAATAGTATAGGCACATTTTACAAGGGTCGATCTCGAGAGAGTGCCTTAATATAGTAGTAGTCAGAGGCATATTAGAGCTGCAGCATTGATGTCGTTTATATGTCTAAGAATCTGATATATCGACTGGGATGGGTGTGGAAAGTAAAAATGGAACAGCAAGTCAAAGTCGTGACCACAAGCAGCCTCCCGTCGCCTAGATTTATGGGACCATAGGTGGGGCTGATGCGTTGTCACAAGAAACTGATGCATTGTGTCTGCTGCTTTAACATGGTCCAACAGAAAAAAAGTGACCCTGATCTTTTTTATTTGTTAAACATTGTGTCGGCCGCATTAAAGAAATGGTGTCGAAATTTGAATTATATATGGTTCATGTGTCATAAAATGTTTTCTACGTATGTACTTATTGTGTTTTCGATGGGTGTGTTGTAATTTTTTTGGCAATGAACGAATAAGCTCACTGTATTTGATAACTTAATAAGCCAATAACAAATACAATATTACCTCTAGATACTACTTATTTCCTAATCTCTTGAGTGTTTATATCTACCCTCAGTAGTTTTTTCAGGAGAAAAAAAATAGCACTGTTGGAGTAATGGAAGTCTTCTGTGTTGAAGAAAACATAATGTTGATGTACTTTTCATCATACGAGCATCTGATATAAGCTTTCTTTCTTGCATCCATCCATGTTGATAGTATAAAGAAATTAAAAATACATATATGGAATGTTCTTTCATTATCATCATAATATATACCACATATTGTGTTTCACATCGATAATGTAGTACAGATACTTCAAAATTAAACCCTGAATTATTATTATAATGATATACTGTAAATATTTTGTTGCCATATTTTACATGTTGGATGAGAAAAGCAAGCCTGGAGACATTGAGCGATGTAACGGAATGCTGCAAAACAGAGTTAATATGCTAATGACTATGGTTCAACTATAGTCATTGTGTGAAACTAGGATGATATTTGTACGATGCGTCATGTTTAGTGTTAGCGATTTCAAATTCCCTTAAAAGTGTATCTCTAAAATTAATTTAACTATATAGATCAGAACTGTTTGATTCATTTCCTATAATAGCTTTTGTTTGCATATCCATATTTAGAAAATGGTGAACAGGAGGATATTTCCTTTTTATGTATCTGTTTTAAGTTTTTTATTTCCAGGTTGTGAATGTATCATGATCTCTTGCACATTTTCGTTAACATCCTTGAAAATTTACTGCAATACTCTCTTTTTTTACCCAAACGTAAAACCCCGCGCTCCGCAGCGGAGCGCGGGTTAAAGACCTTGTTTTATAACTTTATAAAATGTAGAACTTTTACCATTCATTTTGTTCAATTAAAATGTATTAATATTCATAACTTAAACGCTAACCTAGATTAACTTAAGGGTTATCGAGAAAACTGTCGAAACTTATTTAATCAATGGCTTATCATTTACTTATTTATTTCTAAAACCTTTATTCTTTTAATTATCTTACTAGTCTACGTTGAGTCAATATGAGTACAAAATATCTAGAATACTTATATAACTATTTTGGGTATATTTTCTTTAAGTTCTATTTATTGACCATCACACAACCAATAATACTGAAACAACTGTACAACACACATTTCAAGACTCTTATGCATCAATCCTAAACATACATTTTAAAAACATATTTCTGAAATGGTCATTAACTAGATTAGGTCGTGTCTGGACATCGTTGCATTCTTTTGTTTGATAATCTTTTGTGAGTTACGTATCATCTTTGCTTAAGGTGAGTTCTCGTAGCCCCTCTTTTTAAACTCTTTTCCGTTGGGGGGAAATGATACTCAAGTCTATTTCCAAACTGCTTTTATCTTTTGTGCAAAACCTCTTATTTGTTTTTAACAATGCTATGTGCCTATGATTGCGTGTATGAATGCTATGTGAACACTATGCAAATACTATGAAATCTATTTATGCAAAGTTCCAATTTGGACTTCTACTCAATACTACTTAGCCGACTGTGTAGCTCTAGCTGGTAGGCGATAGGTTTGGAAGACTATTAGCGCGCGGGAATACTATGATGAGTTAGGTTGGGATACCCTGGTATGATGTGTTGATGTGTTGATAATCTAATTTCTATTGCATGCATTCTATTTTCATATTGCATAGTCCACCACTTAAAATTCTCGCACAACAATTGGGTTTATACTCTAAACCTACGAGCTCACCAACTTTATGTTGACCTTTTCTAGTATCATTTTCAGGTAATGTGATTGCTCAGTAAGATCAGAATAGGATGCTTTAGTTGACCTAAGGGGGTCCTATAGGGATCATTTCTGTAAGACTACTTTTAGATCTTTGTTTCGATTATGCTTTTGAATCATTTTAGACTTATGTTACCCCATGTAGGGTGTTGGTTTGTAATTAGATTTATCTATGTGTTGTGATCCGATGTTTCATGACACAAGTATTGCTTGATGTCGTAGGTTGTCGTGACACTTTTATGGTAATGCATTTTAGTTTTCTCTATATTGTTTACCTTGTGTTATGACAATCAATCCTTCCGTTACGCCTTGTGTTTCTGCCTTAGTCAGGGTGTGACAGATTGGTATTCAGAGCCAAGGTTATAAAGAATTAGGTGGTTTGGCCTAGACTATAACCTAAGAACCTTTATATAGTTTGCATAATAGGATCTATGTGTGCGATTTCAGCTTATACTTGCTTCTATGAGTATTTATCGTCTATCGTATATCGTCTTAGTTAAGTCAATCACTGAACTGCATGAGTCAGATACTGAGTACAACTAGGAAAGGATGCGAAGATAAATATTATGGCTAACATAGTTATAAACGTATCACAACCCACACGGACTTGACAATCCTACTTACTCAAATCAGTGTTGACACCTTAGGTCGTGATTTAAGCAATAGTATATTAGGGGCATCCATATGCAAATCTCCCCTCCTACCTAATGTTACCATGTCCTCCCTCGTGTTGAACATGCCGCCAATGACGACATGAAGTGCAGGCCGAACAACTGCTACACCACGAGGTGGAAGGACGGGTAGACGGACTGATAGAGGAGGTGGAAGGATAGGTGGACGGACTAGTAGAGGAGGTGGAAGGATTGGTAATCAAGATGGTCAAGGAGGTGACCGAGGTGTCAAAGCAAATAGAGGTGTTGATGGAGTCCCTAACTTCTCCATGAACATCGCTTAGCAGTTGCAAAACCTACTTCCTGCTATCATCACTCAATTAGGTAACCACGTCCACAACCAAGGGAATAATGGGAATCGAGATGTCAACGTTATTAATGAAAACATCCACGGTGATGTTAGGAATGCCATTGTGAACAACGGTTGAGGTTGTTGTTTATATAAGGAGTTTTTGGCATGTAACCCAAAGGACTTTGATGGTAAGGGTGGTGCGATAGCCTACACTCACTAGACTGAGAAAATGGAATCAATCCATGATATTAGTGGATGTAGAGCTAACCAGAAGGTCAAGTATGCTGTCGGTTCACTAATCGGTAAGGCACTGACATTGTGAAACACTCAGGTTCAGACTAGAGGTAGGGATGCCGCTGTTGGTATGTCATGGGAAGACTTTAAGGTATTGATGAGAGAGGAGTTATGTCCAGACAATGAGGTGCAAAAGTTGGAATCTGAGTTTTGGTGTCACGCTATGATCAGAGCTTGCCATGCAGCATACACTGATCGATTCCATAAGCTTGCTAGGTTAGTCCCTAATTTAATTACCCCTGAGAAGAAGAGAACTGAAAGGTACATCTATGGCCTTGCTCCACAGATCTGTGTGATGGTGGCAGTAATGGAGCCGACTACAATTTAGAGTGATGTACTAAAAGCTAGAATGTTGACTGATGAGGCAGTTAGGACTGGAGCTTTGAAGAAGAATACTAAGAAAAGAGGAAACAGTGGAGAGCTGAGTAGAGATGGGAAGGTTAAGGATGATAACAAGAGATCTAGGACTGGGAAGGCATTTGCTACAGTTACTAACCCTATTTAGAAGGAGTACACGGGTTCGATACCCAAGTGTACAAACTATAACTTTCACCATCAGCCCGAGACGCCTTGTCGTATGTGTACGAACTGTAATCGTTTTGGGCACTTTACCAAGGATTCCAGGGTGGGGCCTAGGTTAGTGAATCCATTAAATGTTAGAAACCCGACTGCTACTCGAGGAACATGCTTTGAGTGTGGTGGTACAGATCACTACAAGACCACATGCCATAGGTTGATCAGGGCACCTGGGCAAAGAGGAAATCGTCCAAAGCAAGCATTAGCTATTGATGCGGGTCAAGATCGTGGGAATAATTGCAACCAGGTACGAGGAAGGGCATTTATGTTGGGACTGGAGGAAGCTCTCCAGGACCCAAACATTGTGACGGGTACATTCACTTTAAATAATCACCATGTTACAACACTATTTGATTCTAGTAACGATTATAGTTTTATTTCTACTACTTTCATACCTTTGCTAGACATAGAGCCCAGTAGCTTAGGCTTTACCTATGGGATTGAGATCGCTAGTGGTTAACAAGTAAAGATCAGTAAGGTTATTCGTGGTTGCAAATTAGAGATAGCAGGTCATATCTTTGATATTGACTTGATACCATTTGGACACGGGAGCTTTGACGTGGGAATAAGTCTCCCTATCGTTTGACGCCTTCTGAAATGGAGGAGTTGTCAAGTCAACTCAGAGAACTCGAGGATAAGGGTTTTATTTGACCAAGTTCATCGCCATAGGGAGCACCAATATTATTCATTAAGAAGAAGGATGGTTCATTTAGGATGTGTATTGACTATAGGGAGTTAAATAAGTTGACCATCAAGAACCGGTATCCCCTCCCACGAATAGATGACCTATTTGATCAACTGCAAGGATCATAATATTTCTCTAAGATAGACCTTCAGTCCGGATACCATCAGCTGAGAGTATATGAGGACAACATTCCAAAGACTGCATTTAGAACTCGATATGGACATTTTGAGTTCACGGTAATACCCTTTGGTCTAACGAATGCACCAACGGTATTCATGGACCTGATGAATAGAGTATGCAGACCCTACTTAGACAAGTTTGTTATCGTGTTTATCGATGACATCTTGATCTATTCTAGGACGAAGGAAGAGCATGAAATGCATCTAGGGTTAATCTTATAATTGCTCAAGAAGGAGAAGTTGTACGCAAAGTTTTCTAAGTGCGAATTCTGGTTGTGAGAAGTGCAGTTCCTTGGGCATGTGATTAACGGTAATGGCATTCATGTTGACCCTAGTAAGATTGAAGCCGTTAAGAATTAGGAAGCCCCTAGAACTCCGTCAGAAGTCTGTTCATTCTTAGGTTTAGCAAGATATTACCATTGATTCATTAAGAATTTCTCTAAGATTGCCAAATCCCCCAGCATCCTGATGTAGATGAACAAGAAGTATAATTGGGGTGAGGAACAGGAAAAGGCATTTCAGACCTTGAAGGATAAGTTATGTAATGCACCTGTTCTAGCTCTCCTTGATGGACCCGAAGATTTTTTAGTATATTGCGATGCGTCATGCTTAGGATTAGGTTGCATGCTGATGCAAAGGGGAAAAGTAATTGCTTATGCCTCTGGACAGTTGAAGATCCATAAAAAGAATTACACAACCCATGATCTGGAATTGGGTGCACTTGTGTTTGCCCTTAAGATCTAGAGACACCACTTATACGAGACAAAAAGTGTCATTTTTAACAATCACAAGAGTCTCCAGCATATTTCAATCAGAAAGAGCTGAATATGCGTCAACATCGCTGGATAAAGCTTTTCAGTGACTACGACTGTGAAATTCTCTACCATCCTGGTAAGGCGAATGTAATAGCTGATGCACTTAGTATAAAGGAGAAAGTTAAGCATAGGAGAGTTTGAGCAATGAACATAACCATTCAGTTGAGTATCAAGGATAAGATACTAGCGGCTCAGAATGAAACAACTGAGTTTGTCAATGCACCGTCAGAAATGATGCGATAGCTAGATGAACAGATTGAACATAAGTGTGATGGAGTATTGTATTACATGGATCAAATATGGGTTCCTTTGATGGGTGATGTAAGAACCCTAATAATGGATGAAGCTCATAAGTCGAAGTGCTCTGTACACCCAGGAGCAGAGAAGATGTACTATGACCCTAGGGATATGTACTGGTGGCAAGGGATGAAGAAAGATGTAGCCTTGTATGTTAGCAAGTGTTTGACTTGTCTAAAGGTTAAGGCTGAGCATCAGAGGCCATCCGACTTGCTTTAGCAACCTGAGATCACAGAATGGAAATGGGAGAGAATAACCATGGACTTTGTAACAAAATTGCAAAGGACCAGTAATGGGCATGATTTAATTTGGGTTATTGTAGACCGATTGACTAAGTTAGCTCATTTTCTACCTATGTGTGAAGACTATAAGATGGATAGACTAGCTAGGCTTTACCTCAATGAAATTGTAGCAAGGCATGGAGTGCCAAATTCGATTATATCTGATCATGATGGTCATTTTACATCACGATTTTGGCAGTCAATGCCGAAAGGATTAGGAAACCAATTAGACATGAGTACGACCTACCATCCACATATCGATAGTCAGAGCTAGTGTACCATTCAGACCCTGGAAGACATGCTCAGAGCGTATGTCCTTGACTTTGGGGGAATTTGGGATGTTCATCTTCCATTTGTTAAATTCTCGTACAATAATAGCTACCATTCTAGTATTAGGTGTACACCGTTCGAAGCTTTCTATGGCAGAAAGTGTCACTTACCAATCCTATGGGCAAAAATTAGAGAAGGACAATTGATAGGGCCTTAGATAGTGCAAGAAACCACTAAGAAAATCTCATAGATCCAAGATAGGCTTAAGACTACGTGTGATCGCAAGAAAAGCTATGTAGACAAAAAGAGGGAAACCTTTGGAATTCAAAGAGGAGATCATGTCCTACTCAATGTGTCGCCTTGGAAAGGTGTAGTATGCTTTGGGAAGAAAGGAAAATTAGCACCTAGGTTTTTTGGACCATTTGAGATCACTGAGAGGATCGGTTCAGTAGCCTATAGACTAAGACTACCTCAAGAGCTAAACAATATTCATGACACGTTTTACGTGTCGAACCTCAAGAAATGTTTGGCTAACCCAACACAGCAGATACCCTTAGAGGAGACCCAAGTCGATGTTAAGTTGAACTTTGTGGAAGAGCCTGTAGAAATCTTAGAGCGTGAATTCAAGAAGCTGAAACTGAGTAGGAATTCTATCATCATGGTTCGATGGAATTCGAAATGAGGGCCTGAATATAATTAGGAACGTGAGGATCAGATGAAACTCAAATAACCGCATCTCTTTAGCTCTAGTACTAGTTGAATTTCGGGGTGAAATTCGTTTTAAAGGGGATAGAATGTAACCATTGCTAAATTTCAGACCGTTTGTGGTCGATCAAATTCTATGTTTATTTCTTTTTTACTGTTTTCGTCAGGATCAGTTACCGTCTTTACGGTAGTCATTTTATTATTCTAGTTAATCAATAGTTTAATTATCTATTTAATTATCTCATTTTGAGTGATTTTATTTATATTCAATCAACTTCCAAGAATTTTGTCCTGCAATCGGCTTAAAATGTCAACAACGCGTTCAGGCACGTCCATTTATGATCCAAACTATATTTAAAGCAAGATAACTTTAAAACCTATAGTGTGAATAGTCAAAATTTATCTAAACACATTTTAGCATTCGTTAAAAATACTAGAAAACTTTGGGTCACATTTTAAATCATGGATTTAGATTGTTTAATACCCGACCAAAGACAAAACACAACTAGGATCCCTCTCTTGGATCCTTGGCATTCGAACCCCACAAGGGATAAGGGAGGACCCGTGTCCACCACCTTGTCCCATATATGCATGCATCTACATCCATTTCCATCCCATAATCACACACATTCACAAAATACAAACAAAAATATCTCTCTCCTTCCCTCTCTTGCTATAACCGGACGCCACCACTACCACACAACCACCATTAATTTTTCCACTTTTTAATCTAAAACATGAAGATTTAAACACTTTTGGGTCGATTCCAATAGGTGTGGTATCATTAAAACAACGTTTGGTTGTCGGTTTAGTGCTTATTCTCATTTTCAAAACCCTCTTTATAAGTCTTCTATTTTGTAAATATTTTTTTTACTTTTAGTAGTGTTATGATGCATAGATGATTAATGTGTGGTGCATTTTCTAAAAATCTAAAGCGAAAATTTTTGAATAAATATTAAGGGGTGTTTGGATGGTTCGAACTAGGGTAAGGAAAAACAAAGAAAGACCATTTTATTATTGTGGTTGTGATGGTTGAATAACATTTATATACATAGTAGCTTATTTCTATTTTTGGCTTAAAAATAAGCTTATACAGCTTATTTATGGGCTTATTTGGTTTCGGACCAAAAAGGGTCACAAGGAAAGTGATTTTTGTTATTACCTATTCTTGTCATATTTTTATAGATTATTATGATGGCTTATTTCTAGAACTAAAAACACTACGTAGCTTATTTGCTTATCTAAAACTATACTTATATGGTTTTTGGGCTTATATCACTCACGGCCCAACAAGCCTAATAAACCATGGCTTATTGTTGACTTGTTGAGTTTCGGCTTATTTTTACGGCTTTTGTATAGCTTATTTTAGAAATGTTTATTCGCGTACCTTTAAACGCGTGATTCAATTTTGGACCTGATAAACTTTCGGAAGTGTTTGTTTGGGTTATTATAAGCCACGACCCAACTAGAAGCCCAGTAAGCTTTGACGTATTTTTGGGACTTCTCGTTTGGCTCATTTTCTATTTACTTCTAGTGCATGGATAATTTGATATTTCGAACTAATTAAGGGTTAGGAACTAAATAATACAGTTATAGACTACTAATGGGCCTTAAGGCCCAATAAGCGAAAACAAGTCATTTTAACATTAGGAACGAACTTTTGAAAGCAAATTATACTTGTATAACTAAAGTAGTATTTGGAGAAATAAGTTTTGATAAATCGTCACTTAAACGTAGATTTTGGGTATTTTGTCGAAAATTGATTCATATGGGAAAGTGTTTGGAAAATAAGGTTTAAAACCTTGGAAAACGTTTTATAAACGAACGGTCATGCCAAAATTTTATAAAAATACTATACTTAGAAATATTTCACAAAAACATATTTTTTCAAAATCCGACTAAAAGACGAAAAATATATATTATAACTTTATAAAATATAGTACTTTTACCATTCATTTTGTTCAATTAAAACGTATTAATATCCATAACTTAAACGCTAAACCTAGATAACTTAAGGGTTACCGAGAAAACTGTCGAAACTTATTTAATCAACGACTTATCATTTACTTATTTATTTCTAAAACCTTTATTCTTTTAATTATAATACTCATCTATGTTGAGTCAATATGAGTACAAAATATCTGGAATACTTATATAACTATTTTGAATATATTTTCTTTAAGTTCTATTTCTCGACCATCATACAACCAATAATACTGAAACAACTGTACAACACACATTTCATGACTCTTATGCATCAATCCTAAACATACATTTTAAAAACATATTTCTATAACGGTCATTAACTAGATTAGGTCGTGTCTGGACGCCGTTGCATTCTT
>BQNB010092982.1:15000-26481 GCA_026074375.1 Tanacetum coccineum
AGGGTTTGTAGTGATGAAGACAATGTAGGATTTGGATGAATATTGCATATATATGATATATATACGTTTCTTTTGAGATGAGAAGATATAAGTGAGAAAGATATATATAAAATCTTTTTTAAATTTATCTCAAAAGATCCATGTCGACATGTGTATAATTATGGAGTACATTCATAAATTTAGAGTATATCTTCACTATATATAGACTTAATTACATATAAAATATACAATAGACTTTTGAATGCTGTATATTTATGATATTTTTTATATTTAGAGTCTAACTTGTTTAAAAATACATAAAATAAATATTAATATATTAGGATATGTATGAACTTATTTATGAATACAGTAGGATATTCTCTAAATTTATGATAAATACGATAGTTCCTTAAATATATTTTTGAAAAATCAAAAGATATCAAGTATCCATAACTTTATGTAACTTATTTTTAGACTATATTATTATTGTTTTTTTATAGTTATAAAACACAAATTGTTTTTATAGTAAATTTAGAGTATATCTTCGTTATATAGGACTTAATTTAAACTATAAAATATAAAATTAGACTTTTGAATGCTGTATATTTATGATATTTTCTATATTTAGAGTCTAACTTGTTTAAAATTACATAAAATAAATATGAATATATTAGGATATGTATGAACTTATTTATGAATACAGTAGGATATTCTCTATATTTATGATAAATACAAAAGTTCCTTAAATATATTTTTGAAAAATCAAAAGATATCAAATATCCATAACTTTATGTAACTTATTTTTAGACTATATTATTATTATTTTTTATAGTAAACCACAAATTTGCTAATAGCTCAGTTGGTAAACCTTGTTGCATCTATACCATAGGTCATGAGTTCAAACCTTGCATGATACATATTTTTATAAAAAATAATAAAATTCAAAAATTAATGTACAAAAATTCAAAATTTAAAAAAAATCATTTGTGTGTCATGTCATCGGTTGTGTTCCATGTCATCATTGAGTCATCAACTATGTGGCAACTCCTATTAAATCTAGTCATAGTTAGCCCCATATATATATGTTATATATATATATATATATATGTATATATATATATATATATGTATATATATATAAGTATATATATATATATATATGTATATATATATATATATATATATATATATATATATGTATGTTTATGAAGGTTCTCGCACTTAAAATGGTGCTGAAAATAGGGTATATATATATATATATACCAGTAACATAACCCGCCCAACGGGCGGGTTCGGTTCCTAAAACTTTTTATAAAATAATGTATGTCGTTTAGTTCTAATGGTTGTCGTGTTTGTGTAAATATAGAATCTTCATTATACATGTAGAACGAATGAATTACTGTAGATTAAACAATACTCTTAATTGATTGTGACGTAAAAAAAATTGTACTAATGTAACACCCCCATTTTTACATATAGCAGCGAAAGCTAATCTGGGGTATTACTTCATGGATACAACAATCATAATCATANGAAATTAGGGTTTCGGGTGTACGATTTTGGATCAAAATGGAAAATGAGCATGAATTGAGTTATGAAACTTTAACAAGAGTATATTTAGGATCATATGAACATTATAAGGGTGTAGTATCAGAAGTAGAATATTCAAAACTTGGGTTTGAGCTTCAATGATCAAAAATGGTGGAAATGGGTCGTTTCGGGTAGTATTTCTACTCGTACGCCTTGTATCTTGTTCCCGGGGCTTCAAATCTTCAATGTTTTGCTTCTTAGACTTCTTTAATGATCCTAGGATCATAAGGGAGCAAAGGATTGCTGCCTATAATGGGTATGAGATAAGAGAGTGGGGGATGAGAATGAATGAAGTTCTATGGTCCTATTTATACTAGAATTCAAGGGAGGTGAGTAATCAAGGCTTAGTTTTTGATCTTGACACATAGGAGGTCTAGTAGGGGATGTGTAAAAGCTATAAATTCAGGTGTGGAGGTCTAGGAAAGTAGAGTGAAGTGTTGGATGGCTTGGTGCTTGCCGCGGCTGAAAATAAGAAAAAGAAGGAGATGTGACCTTTCTTGGAGACTAAGGAAGCAAGAAATTTCTTGTATCAGCTGCATAATCTACTTGAGATCACATGTGCATGGTTGTTTTGCAAGAACAAGGGCTTGAAATGGGTAACAATTGCAAAAAGGGGGTCGCGGGTTCATTTGAGGGAACTACGGCTCGAATTTTGATTTTTTGCTTATATTTCGAGTGTAATGATCAAGTAATGATTGAAACATATTGTCATGGTTTGTATTAAGGATAATCAATGGAAATTAGCAAGTGGTTTGGGTTCAAACGGGTTAAAATGATGAAATAAGGTCGCGGGTTCCATTTGGTACGGTTTAGGGTTTCCTTGATTTTCTTTGTTTATAATTCGTATGATTTTGATTAGGAATGATGGAATACAGATCCTAGGGCTTATATAAAGGATTATCAATAAAGTTTGATCATTGGTTTAAGTTAAAATAGGTCAAAATTGGTAGAATAAGCTGTGGCTTGGAATTAGGGTTCATATATTACTTTTAGGGTTTTCTAACTTTTGAATTAGGGTTTTGAGTGTAAATATGTGTATGAGAGCTTATGAATAGAATAATTAGGGTTTACACATTGTATAATGAGTATAGTAGCTTGTACATGAGTGGTGATGAAGAAATTGGAATGAAAACGGAGGTAAAATGGCTATTTTAGATGTCATGCTTAATGACTTGTACATTGTGCTTTGAAAACTTGTACTTGACTTGGAGGGAGTTTATATTTCAATTGAAATGTTATATTACTTGTATATATGCTTTAGTAGCTTGTACATTCACTTTAGATATTAACCCTTCATGGAATTAGGGTTTAGAGGTATACGATAACGGTTTAAAGCCCGTTTTGATATAACGTTGCGAATGGTACATTATAGGAATAATGTACTTTGTAATAAGGATATGATGATATTGACTTGACATGTTATGATGTTTGCTTGACATATATAAAGACAGGATTGCCATAGATAGGTTGCGTGAGCTCGTCTACTTTAGTTATGCAAGTTATCTTGCATATTGAGATATTAGCAATGCAAGTAATGTAATAAAGCGAAAAATTTCCCCGCATAATTGTGATAATAGTAAAATAGGTTGATGAAAATTCTGAGTTGTTATAGTCTCCACCCCTTACAGAAATCTCGTCCCGAGATTTAATTGAAAGTTATAGTGAATAGATGTAGGTACTGGGCATGAATTTGATTTTTATGTTAGGTTAATCAAGGTTACAAGTCCACGTGTGTGATGCATTTATAATTATGTTGTACACCATAATTATAATTACTTCCTTTCACACGTCTACTTATTTTCAAGACTACACCTCCCCCCCCCCCCCCCCCCCTGACGACAGCCAATAGAATTTCTTCAGATCCTGATAGAACCTGGGTAGATGAAATACTTTGATTTGTGGAACCTGTGGGTTATGGGCCCACCACGCTTCTGCTGCGCTACTCTGATCGTAAAGAATCGCTATTCATTAACCTTTAAAAGTCAACATCGAATAAGAATGCTATCACAAGTCTTTGTCAAAATTTTCATACCTAGTGGTATTGAAATCATTTGACATTGTATAGATTCTTGTTTATGTTGTTCTTGTTATTTATGTTGCAGACTATACAGAAAATTTTAGATTTACGGAGATAGGAATGAGTAATGCAAGGAATGATTATGAATTTGTAAGAGAGTTGCTAATCATGTGAGATACAAATTTTGAAATGAACAGATGATGAAGGTAATAATGATAATGATTAAGGAATTGTTTGTACAAACGGATTGAAAGAAACTTGTTTTATACGTTGTTATATACTTTTGCCCTACTTATTTATTAATTTGTCACTTACAAAAGAAGCGTCAATCCTTGTAACGGAGAATTTATAAATTCATAGTTCGGAGGTTGATTAAATTTCCTTATTCAAAGGCCAGAAGTTACCTATTCATTCTAATAGGGATGATCATAAATCGTCGTACTAAGCATAAAATAAACAATATAGTAATGTGTAGGAAAATGAATTGTTTGATAATATGAGATGTTGATTGTATGACGCCCTATAATCAAGGATGATATTTATGTTGCAAAAGGTTGAGGAGAGTATCAGAGTTTGAACATAATAGACATCGATGGAATGACCACATAATGTCAAGTTTTTGATTCATCAGATACATACGATGTACAGAATATCACTTTATATTTCATGGGTCGCTTTACATACGTAACTCTGAAAGAGTTGATACTTATGCTACGTATCTCGTAGTAGGATTTCTAGAATAAAGTAACAAACGACAAGGATTATAGCTTGATGATTGAGGTTTTCAGATTGAAGAAGATTCTGATGACTTGAATATCCCTCGAGAGTTGTTTCTAGGGTAGAAAATCAAAGTGAACAAGCCAATTCATTCTGAGTCTTGCTTTCCTGTGGGCCCAATATTTGCTTTTGACGCGCTGATTTGATAATGTTATTTCTTCCCCAGGATTACAAATTACGGATACTGTTTGTAGACTCATTTCTGTGGTTGGTTTTTGATTTTGCTACTTGTGTCTGGGACCTATCTTGTTGCAAACTGACCCTTGACATGCAGGTCGTGGTTATGTAGTCTACATCTTTTAACAGGGTAGGTTCTAGTATATCCATTGGTGGCCAGTATACGTTTTCTTTTTTGAAGTTTTTGTCTCTATTCTGCTCTTGGTGGTACTTCATAGGGATGGTTGTTTTTGTTGTTCGATGTCTTGGTAGTTGTTGTTATTGCGATTGTTGGCGTGGTTATTGTTGTTGTGTTTGGGATAGTTGTTTGATGTTGGTGTTTCCTCTATCTTCAAACTTTCTTTTATGATCGTTGATTCCTTTTCTTGCTACTGGAGTTCCGCTTGTCCGGTGTCTTGTTTAGTATTGTTAGTATTT
This sequence comes from Tanacetum coccineum, assembly GCA_026074375.1. Taxonomy (NCBI): domain Eukaryota; kingdom Viridiplantae; phylum Streptophyta; class Magnoliopsida; order Asterales; family Asteraceae; genus Tanacetum; species Tanacetum coccineum. The sequence goes on from BQNB010092982.1 coordinate 19,958, forward strand.
TTCCATTGACGCTGGCTTGTGTTTCAGAGCTGTAGGAAATGCCATCATTATTTAGTTGTCCGGCATAGCAGCTAATAGTTAATGGCTAGTGTTCAGTGTTGACTTCCTTGTGGGAGGCTTCTATCCAACAAAAGATAACAGTTATAAGAATGATATTCCTAAGTTATAAAAGAGCATGTGATGCTACAATGCTTAAAGAGAAATGCTTAATTTTAATTTTTAAATCACTTAGAGGTATGTAACGACCGGAGATATGATGCAATAGTGGAAAATGTGTTGAAGAAGAGATAAGTTGGAAACAATATGGTACGAAATGGGGTTTGCCTTTATAATAAACTTGCCTTTTACTGTACATAGTTTCAAGATTTGACAAACACGTTTTTATTTATACCACACATCCCATGGCTAGGATAAAGATGAAACTAGTTTAAGAGTTTGTTGATTTCGAACCGGTAGATGACATCCTAAAGATCTTCCTAATCTGTTTGGTGTCGAGCTTGGATTTTCTCAATGATTCGTTCAAGATCGGAAATTCTGTAGTAAGCAAAAGCAATCTTATCTTTTTGCCCTAACTTCTTCCTTTGAAGTTTGATAATCTGAGTACGGATTCTCTTAAGTTCGGTCTTTAGTTTGTTACCATTAGTACGTCCTTCTTCCGTTTTCTCAATGCGGTGAAAAGAGAGTTCATCTAAGTAATTCAAAATATCTTCGATTTGTTCCTCATGATGTTTCAGATGCATCTTAATTGAACTTTTTCCTATTTTAAATATCTAAGGTGGGGTAGGAGTATAAATTGAGAAAGATGATGATACCAAATCACAGGTTTGATTTCGAGATGAATTAAAAAAATATAGTTGAGGAAGAAGATGGGGAACGGATTCGCTTCTTAGGTGGTAATAATTCTTCAGGAACAAAGAAATATCGAGGATCAAATAGTAGTGATGGTGGTAATACCGGAGATGGAATCAAAATAGCTGGTAAAGTAATAGGATCTGGTGATGAAATATGTAATTCCTTAGCATAAAATGCTTGTATATCTTTTAAACAAGGATTATTGTAGAAAGGTGATAATACTGATGGGATCATATTATCTGTAGAGTATTCCGAAGAGTTAAAAGAACTGTTTCCTGATGAAGCTGGGAAATAATCCGATGAGACCGAAGTATAGTTAAGAATATTCAAAGAGGAAAAAGCATCCTCGATATCGAAAGTAGAGCGGTTGGGAGAAGACATCGTTTTGTTAACAACCTAGTTGTAAATAACATAAGTTATTTATAGTATAATATAGTATAATAGTTATGTATCTTTACATACTTGTTCCGGATTGTAGTGGCACGGAGGACTTTGATGGCTAGAAAAAGAAATGTGGTTATAGTTAAGGTTTTGACCTTGTTCTTTATAACCATGGCGCTGATACCAATCTGTAACACCCCCATTTTTACAATATAGCAGCGAAAGCTAATCTGGGGTATTACTTCATGGATACAACAATCATAATCATAGAAAACGACCCAAACGAAAGCCGTTTGTTTCAAACGATATGTTATCATTCATTTTAAATTAGAAGTCTTTACCAAAGGCCGGTCCAAATCTAGAACATAAAATGGATGATAACAAGTTTTAGCCAATCTTCATGTCCATCGCCACTCCAAGTTATAAGTTGCTCAATTACCTGAGATAAACATGCATAAAAAAGGTCAACACAAAGGTTGAGTGAAATTCATAGGTTTGAATGTAATAGTTAAATACAAGTTATAATGGAAATATTTGTATTGAAGGGATAATTATTATGGGGAACATTATTTATTGCATCTAAGCTCATGACATCAATAAATTGAAACCGGGAAGTTCCCCGGCAGTGTTATTGGTTCCGGGGACAGATGTCCCTGGTGGAAAAGGAACTCTGCCAAGGTTAACTATTAGGACAAATAGTGCGTTTGGCTACCCCAAGCATGGGTATACCAACGGGAGCCGTCACCCTCCCAATAGATCTATTCACAATATTCACGTTCACTCGCAATTCAAGTAATTAATGATTCATGATATGGAAATAATAGCACTGGAAGCTACTTAGGCAATAATATATCTGGATAGCATACATTTAGAAAACACTTGCATTCTTGGTTTATATCAGGTATCACAGGTTTATAAAGTATTCAAACAGTTGACCTATGGTGTTATGAATTCATATAAGCCTTTGAAAAGTCATACATTGTTATACAGTTAAAACGAGTATGTACAAAGGAGTTTGTCACCACGAAGTTCCCCCCCCCCCCCCCCCCCCCCCCCCCCCCCCCCCCCAACGCTGTTTGTAAAACATGTAAAATAAGTAAAGGCGAGGTTATGAACTCACTAAGTCTTGAAAGTAATCACATTATTATAAGGTAAACGAGTATGTAAAAGAGTTTGTAAACAAGCATGTATCCCCCTCGCGGGTTTATAAAACATGTAAAATGTAAAGGCGAGGTTATGAACTTCACTAAGTCTTTGAAAAGTAATCACATTGTTATAAGATAAACGAGTATGTAAAAGAGTTTGTAACAAGCATGTATCCCCCTTGCGGGTTTATAAAACATGTAAATAAGTAAAGGCGAGGTTAAGAACTTCACTAAGTCTTTGAAAAGTAATCACATTGTTATAAAATAAATGAGTATGTAAAAGAGTTTGTAAACAAGCATGTATCCCCCTCGCGGGTTTATAAAACATGTAATAAGTAAAAGCGAGGTTATGAAACTTCACTAAGTCTTTGAAATGTAATACATTGTTATAAGATATAATGAGTATATAAAAGAGTTTTAACAAGCATGTTATCCCCCTTGCGGTTTATAAATCATTCAAAAAGATTAAAATGCGAGGCTATGGGACTACCTGGAATAGGTAGATGTAATAAATATTCTAAAATGAAAGCTGACGATCTTATCACAATCTTAACAGGGAATGTTGATATAGCAAAATGATAGTAAACAACCACGTCACGCAACTTGAGTAAATATGTTGAGTCTTAGGGAGATTGTACTCTAGAACTTTGGTTCATAGAGTCTAATATTGTTATGGTTTGATTGAATGTTTGGATGTATTGATATCCACCGTTCGGGCCATCATAATTTAGAGGTCATTCAGTAAACGTTTGAGGAGCTAGGGCACCTTAAATCATAAACCCAACAACTCAGTCAGAACGTAATACCAAGATGAAACATCTTAATATGAAGCTCCCTAGTATTGTGATACGATATAATCAGTTTTAAGCGTTTTAATCAATATCTGGAAATGTTAAGCACGAGAAAGCGTTAATTAAAGTTATGCTTGTAAGGTTTTTAAACATGATTTTATACTTTTTCAAAATGTTACATTTTAGCCCTTTGAGTTGAAAAAGTGGCAGAATTTACCCTGTTGGAGTTTGCACTTTTACGACTTTTGTCCTTCAACTTTAAATATATAACCAAGTAAACCTTGCACTTTGAAAAAGTGACATAAAATAGACCCATGTTATAACTTGATAAAACGAATAATCAGCCCCTTCTAGTTTTTAATTTCAGCAAGTCACGATATATACACCTTGGCATGGATTATAATTTACTAAAACATGTCAAATTGCCATGCAAGGCTTATTTAACTTTTCAAAAGATATTTTTAAGTTCTAATAACTAAATTTGAAGTTTTAACGTAACGCAAGTTTAAAATAATGATTCGTTAGGCTAGGAAGCCCCCCCCCCCCCCCCAAAACGGTCAAATTAGGGTTTTAAATGTAAACTGCGGGTTTTAAGTTTTCAAATTCTTCAATTATTCAATAAAGTGGTTATTTTTAACATTATTTAAGCATGTTAGGATAGATTATAAACAACATTTACTATTATACATTTAGTTTATGAAAAACGCGAATTTAGCGTTTCGGGTGTACGGGTTTTGGATAAAACGGAAAATGTGCATGAATTGAGTATGAAACTTTAACAGCGTTTATGTAGAATCATATGAAACATTATAAAAGTGTAGGGGCGGAAGTAGAAATATCTAGAACCTGGGTTTGAGCTTCAAGGAGCAAAAATGGTGGAAATGGGTCATTTCGGGTAGTATTTCCACTCGTACGCCTTGTATCTTGTTCCCGGGCTTCATATTCATCATAAGATTTGGCTTTGAATGATCTTGTGTGAGTGCAATACCAAGCAAATCGTAGCCCTTGATAGTCCTTGGTCTCCAAGTCGAGTATTTCTAGCCATAGATGAGGTTATGTGTGGGTTTGGATTGCCAACGTGGCACATTTGTAGCTGGGAAAGGAAGTGGAGGAGGGGGGAATGGTTTGTCCATGGATTTTTGAGGTGCAGGGTAAAAGGGGTGAGGTGAAACCCGTGCATTTTGGGGAAGACAAAAATGGGCGGGAAAAATGGTTGGGAGAGATAACAGAGTGTGAGTTTTGGGGTTTGGCACTAATGGTCCCTCATGGATATGTGTCTTATTTCACCGTACGTCCTTGTGGTTACATAACTTTTGGGGACTTGGCAAAACAAGTCCCCAAGAGTTATATAACTCTTTGCACCATAAGTCCTTGGTGGTACAAGTTAGGAGCTTTGGCAGCTTTGGCCCTTGTGGTATAGCTTTGCCAATTTGGCAATTTGGCCCTTCTCTTCTTTTTTCCTCTTTTCTTCTTTATATATAAGTTTAGGGATTTACAATTTCAGTCCCTAAACTTATATTTCTTTGACTTTTGGCCTCGGGGTTGACTTGGGTTGACTTTGACTTTGACCAGTTGACTTTTCTGTTGACTTTTTGACTTGATTGACTTTTCGGCTTCGATTTGGCTTTGTCTTTCACAGTCTTTTCCATTCCGAGTCCGGTTTTGTCGTTTTGGCTTTGTTTTTCGTCCTTTTCTTAGTTATCCGTTCCTGCACAATACAATTAGCAAAACAAGCATATATTTGGCATTTTAAGTCCGTTTTTGGTTATTTTAGCTCGTTTTTAAAGGTAAAAGGTATGTGTAATTAAGCACATACCAAAATCCCCCATACTAAGGTATTGCCGTGTCCTCACGCAATGTTATGAAGTAAACATTTACGAAAACTAAGAATCTCAATCCCCCTCGACTAATAACTTTGAAAAGTAGCAAAGTGTTCGTCAAGGGAAACTAAAGAATCAAAAGCTTCGACAAGTCCCGTTTTCACCATTTTTTATTCATACACTAACTATCCCTAATATTTTTGGATTTTCCTTTTTCTTTTCTCGACTTCCTGTTTGACTTCCTTTATTTTATTAACACTGGGATCATAGAATGAGAAACGCCCATAGAATAATCTACGGATGTCCTGACGGATAAATTCATCGTCCCCGATTTTTCACTAGTTCCAAACCAAGCAATTAAACAAGATCATTTGTCAATATAAGTCTAAATGCTAAGCACTCATACTTATGACTTGTGAACTTTTAACTCCCAACATGAATATATGATTTAAATGTGTGTACTCATTTCAACTCAACCATAGATCAACTTATTTCCATAGTCGTGATTCAAGATGAAAAGAATAAAAATGTGTATGAAAGTTTATGAAAAGAATAATTAGGGTTTACACATTGTATATTGAGTGTAGTATCTTGTACATAAGTGATGGTGAAGAAATTAGAATGAAAACAGAGGTAAAACGGTTATTTTAGATGTCATGCTTAATGACTTGTACATTGTGCTTTGAAAACTTGTACTTGACTTGGAGGGAGTTTATATTTCAATTGAAATGTTATATTACTTGTATATATGCTTTAGTAGCTTGTACATTCACTTTTAGATATTAACCCTTCATGGAATTAAGGTTTAGAGGTATACGATAACGGTTTAAAGCCTGTTTTGATATAACGTTACGAATGGTACATTATAGGAATAATGTACTTTGTAATAAGGATATGATGATATTGACTTGACATATTGTGATGTTTTCTTGACATATATGAAGACAGGATTGCCATAGATAGGTTGCGTGAGCTCGTCTACTTTAGTTATGCAAATTACATTATATATTGAGATATTGACAATGCAAGTAATGTAATAAAGCAAAAAATTTCCCCGTACAATTGTGATCATAGTAAAATAGGTTGATGAAAATTCTTGGGTTGTTATAGTTTCCACCCCTTACAGAAATCTCGTCCCGAGATTTAATTGAAAGTTGTAGTGAATAGATGTAGGTACTGGGCTTGAATTTGATCTTTATGTTAGGTTTATCAAGGTCACAAGTTCACATGTGTGATGCATTTATAATTATGTTGTACACCATAATTATAATTACTTCCTTTCACACGTCTACTTATTTCCAAGACTATACCTCTTGATGACAGCCAATAGAATTTCTTCGGATTCTGATAGAACTTGGGTAGATGAAATACTTTGATTTGTGAAACCTGTGGGTTATGGGCCTACCACGCTTCTGCTGTGCTATTCTGATCATAAAGAATCGCTATTCATTAACTTTTAAAAGTCAACATCGAATAAGAATGCTATCACAAGTCTTTGTCAAATTTTTCATACCTAGTGGTATTGAAATCATTTG
>BQNB010092983.1:5600-26480 GCA_026074375.1 Tanacetum coccineum
AGTTAGCCAGAGAGTATAAGGCTGAGATGTAATCAGCAATTCTCACGGGATATTTGAAGCTACAGAACGTCAATAATACTTTACAGTCCAAGTAACATCTTTCAAAGTTCTTCAATGTCTTTCATAACTTTTCAAGATTGTTGCTTATGACAAGAACTTCTCGTGTATATGGTCGTACACGTCAATGATGCTTCCGAGAGTTCGAAACCATCATGGGGGAATGCGTGTACTTTGATACTTTAATGTAATCAAGTCAACTTCCAGGGGGAGATAGTTTATACTACTTTACTTAGGGCCCGTTTGGTTGGTAGACGGGTTTAGGATTTGGATTTAGATTAGGATTAAAACTTGGATTTGGATTTGGATTAAAAAAGAGAAAATATATAATAAAAATATAATTTTTTATTTATTTTTTGTTTGTGGGTCTTATTTTATTATATGAGGACAAAAGACATAAATGGAAAAAGTACAAAATGAAACAAAACTAGTGGCGGAGAAAATTTGGACAGGAAAAGGTATGCAAAAGTTGGGTTGTTAGTTAGGATTTCTGAAAACCCAAGTTCAAGGGGCTGTGTCACTATTTAAAAACCCATGCATAGCTAACAAACAACATTTTTGACTTTAAGTCCATCCCCAATTAGTAAAAACATGATACCAAACGGGCCCTTAGTATGGTTTGTGAAGTATTCTGCATGCGTGAGAAGATTTGTTGTTGATCTCTTGCATGTTCCCCCAAACAGATATTCACCAAGACCGAATGTCATGATACAATATAGAAGCAGTATTAGTTGATGTAAGATGTACACACGTGAAGGATGACTCTTTAAATGTCAATTGCTCACACTCGAGACTTGGTTGACTTTGGTGTAGCAATTTATATCTGCACTATTCTGGAGGAAGAAAAGTGCATTTCCAGATATTAATTGATTCTGGTGCTACGGTTTCAACTTCGAGAAAGGGATAAAGTGTGTACTTCAAGTATTGGATGATTCTTCTACAAAATTTCGCTGTGCACTGTAAATGTCAATGTTAGAAGATCATTCGAGCTACAACAATGTTTAAGAATCTGCTCAAGATACGGATGTTGGTTTGGGGGGAAGCTGATTCAGAAACTTCACTAAAAAGAAGTCTATGAAGAAAGCTTTTCAAGACATGCTGCATGAATTGGGGGGAAGTTAATTCAACTAATGCAAACTACAATGGTTTCAGAGCAAGTAAATACACATAAGATCCAAGCTGGAGTACAAGTATCAAGACTAGAAGACAAAGATGTCATCTTCAGCATTGGAAGCGCCTTGGATGTCATTATATTTATTTGTATTGTGTACTTTTTGGAACATTGTAAGTAATATCGTATGTCTACATATTGGGGAAGATTGTTAGCCTTAAAATATGAAGACTTAGACGGATTACATTTGTTTATTATAGATGGATACCAAGGAATAGAAATGTCATTATCGGATAGTTGAGGCGATCATAGGCTATATATATCCCCTCCTTACTTCCAAGGAGGGGTAAGGATAATAATTTGTAACATAAAGTGTGTGTGTTTCTCTCATTAGGAAAACACACACAGTCTTTCCTTTGCGTCTCCTACCTTTCTCTCTCTACATCAATAATATGACTTTTTATTTCTTTAAACCCCCCCGACCTCAAATCTTAGTTTTAGGCTAGAATCTTATGGTAACACAAACCCACTTTAAGCATTTGATATGAGCATCCATTATGGTAGGAGTGTTCACGGTTCGTTATCGGTTTGTTCAGTTTGATTAATCTTTTTTTTGGTAAAACAAAAATCTACCGAATCGAACTAAAAATTCAATCGAACCGAATTGAACTAACACCGAATGTTGAATTCGGTTCGCTTTCGGTGATCCGAATAACATGAATTACACCATTATATTTTTTAAAATTAATTATATGGATTTTAGCAAAATAAAAATTATTTCGAGCATAATAAGTGGTTTTCTATATTAGAATAAAAATTTAATGGTCTATATATATAAATATATAAAAAATATATTTATATAGATTCTGTTTTCGGTTCTGATAGCCAAAATCAATATTCAAACCGAAAACCGAAATTTAGTTCAGTTAGTTCGGTTCGATTTTGGCAAATTCGGTTCAGTTATAAGTTCGGTTCGATTTTGGTTTTCGGTTTATTCGATTATTACCCAAACAATTCACACCCAACACGATGGTAGTTTCAGGTTTAAAATCTAAATAAAGCTTTATCTTTTTTATTTAACCATAATGATCGTTTGTTTCATGTACATGTGGCATAAAGAGGTTTATATTCTTGAGCCTCTTTATAATTTATTACATGTGTTATTATATAAACACTCAATAGCGGGAGAGAACGACGCCGTTTTGTGTTTGCTGGGATCCCGTGTTTCATGCCCGGCTAAAAACATTGGGCCGACCTTTTTTTAACATAGATATTATCGACGCAGACATATACATATATTGCAACATAGATATTACCGACACACACATACACATATCTTCTGGAATACGGTCCGACGCATTTTTTGATATCCTTACCGATCGTGCTACAATGACATGTATGTTTGGTTTTTAGCGATGATTGTTTCTGGATTTTCTAGTCGCGATAGCGTTGGGGGTTATGTTTTTGGTACATCGATGAGTTGGTATGTTTTTTTTATCGTGGTTGTTTTACATGTATAATTTTTAGGATGATTTCCTTTGTCGTTGTTTTCCCAGTGCTATCATTATTATTTGATCTTGGTAGCTTACGAATATTTTGGATTTGTTGTTTGTAATGGTACTTAGTTTGTAGTTATTGAGATTGGTGATTTGTGTGTTAGTGTTGTTGGTGTGCTATGATTATTATTGTGGCTGTTTGTTTTGCATGTGTAGTTTTTAATCCGTTTTGGCTTACGAATATTTTGGATTTGTTCTTGGCGCTCAGGTTTTGTTGTTTGAACTTTATGGATTTTTTTAGGTTTGTATTGATCATTCGTGTGTCGGTGTTCTTTTTGTGCTGTGATTATTATTGTTAGTGGTTGTTTTGCATGTGTAGTTTTCAATCTGATTCGGCTTACGGATAACGGTTGAGGTTTTTTTGGGTTATTTGTAGGTTTTATGTTGTTTGTCTTCTCACATTACTGTATATAGTGGATGATTTGGGATGGTTTGTTACAAATGCCTGTTGAGTTTGTCACCTTAAAATTGATAAAGACGACGCCGTTTTAGCTGCTGAATGAGTTTCGCCTTGCGGTGTTACATTTCGAATGTTGATTTTTTTTGAAAATTGGCATTTATGTTTTTCGGGCGTATATCATGTTTTTATCGATCATGATTTACGTCTGGATTACATTTGTTAGAATGTCGTTGCCCATGTCTGCCTTTGGTGAGGCAACCACTACGTTTTGTGGTTGCAGCCATGGCCCATGTTTGGTCATGGTATTTGATGATTGGTGAAAATATTATTGCTCATGTTTGTTGTTATCCTAAATATTAAGTTCATTTCACAACTAGAAATATAAGAAAAAAGAAAGAATTCTAGAGAGAGAAATAAGAGATAGAGAGAAAGAGGAGAGAAATTGGAAGGATGATGTATTATGAGAAAGAAGAGAATACAAACACCAACCCCCTCTTCACATGAGGAGAAGGGTATATATAGGCTTACAAGGGAAGGGTTGTGAACAAAGTTACACAAGGAAGGTATAAAGTGGAAAAAGAAGCTAGGACTTGTAATATTCCATGCAAAGTAAACCCTAACTCTTCACTCGTTCTACTCGGTTAATACCGAGTCGTGACTCACTTATACCTTGTTTGCTCAAACTAGAAGTTCGTTGGAGTGTCTCTCGATGAGAGGAGGTTTGCTTGAGCTCGTTCAGTGAGAAGGTTCGCTGGACAACTGAAACAGAGATTCACTCAGTAAGGTTCACTAAGGTGGTTTGCTAACCTCGTTCACTTACCATGTTCGCTGAGGTGCTTCGCCCAACAAGGTTCACTGAAAACCAAAACTGAGGTTTGCTCAACCAAGGTTCGCTGACAACCAAAGCTAAGGTTTGCTCAACATGATTCAGTCATGGCCGAATTTGAGGTTCACTCAAGTGACCGAATATGAGGTTCACACGATAACCGAATGTGAGGTTCGCTCACACACTCTTCTAGGTTCGCCGGATGAGATTTTAAACGTGGTTTGTTTAGGTTCAAATTTTCTAGGTTTACCCAATATCAAAGACAACTCACACGAGTTTAAACACAACTTTTAAAGGATAAATCTACTAAAACACAAATTAAACTTAAAGTATAAAACAATAAATTTTAGAACAAAATAAACAATCAAACAATAAAACAAGTAAGAATATGTATGCGATTTAAAATAAGGTGTGATACTTTGATAAAGATAAGCCACAATATAAGCTTAAAATAAAGCTAGACAACACAATGCCCAACATAAATCAACACCACCCGAGAGGCTCTGACACCCCACAGGATAACCTAAATATTTAGTTCATTTTACTACTAGAATGATAAGAAAGAAAAGAAAATAATTCATGAGAGAGAAAGAAAGATAGGAAAAAGAGTGAAAGAAATTAGAAAGATGATGTAGTTGAGAAGTGAAAGAATACAAACACCAACCCCCTCTTCACATGAAAAAAGAGGTATATATAGGCTTACAACGGCGGGTAACACCTAGGGTTTCTAGAAGATAGGCCGGGCTCGACTTTGGCACATAACGTATACAATATTAGCTTAAACCTCGAGCCCGAGTCCATAACTAGCCTATTACATTTATTACAAAGTTCCAAAAATATAAGACCGACACTACATAAATGATGACCATGACTTTTCTTGTTAGACTTAATATTTTAAGGCTAACATCTGTCTTTTGGCGACGTAACCATTATATTATGCGGTTGTAGCCATGGATTGAGAGCGAATATTTAGAAAAAATGTGGATATTACATAAACAGTTCCTGGGTTCTCGTGTTTTATGGCCGCCTAAAACGATTAGATGACTATTGTACGTTGGCGTTGGTATGTTGTTTTGGTATGTTGTTTTGGTATGTTCATCCTGTTTTAGGATAATGTTGCCTTCGGTCTTTACTCATTTAGCGGCTAAAACGTCGTCGTTTTTATCTGACGGAGGCTCAATATTTTAATGGGTTTACTGCCTCCTCACAATACTCACACAGGTTGATTTCTTCAACTACGTCGAATTAACATTACTTTTTCCATTATCATCTTCTTATGCAAACTTTTATGTTTTTCTTTGAAAGGTCAGGCTGATTGTGTATGTCGTGTATACTATGATTTTGGCGATGATGATTGCCGTCTGCGTTGTATTTTTAGATTGTCATTTCCCGTGTTTGTCTTTTGGCGAGGTAATTTGTATGTTCTGTGGTTGCAGCCATAGACCACGTTTGGTGATGGCATTTGTTGCTTACAGACCTAAGCCACGTTTTCTAAAAAAGGGGATGTTTTTGTTATCTAATATTCAGTTATTCATTTTTTTCGTTTTGCGTTTTATCGTTGCAATCACGATCTTTGGTTCACACTGCTTCTAAATTTATAAATGCTTTTGGTGTATCGATGTCTTTTTCAACAACTTCCTTTGTAACCCTTTGGGCTATGTTGAATCATTAGAAACGCCTTTTTGATGGTTTAACCATTTGCAATGGATTTGATTTCTGAGCCTGTGTATATGCGAAATTACGCGCTTTTTTTGCGTTTACGATATTTGATTATTAGTCTTTCTACTCACCCATGTCAGTGTGCAAAGAGTGGGAATAATAGATGGTCAATTGTATAAGTGAAATACAGTGCGCAGTTCATTGTCGATCATGCATTTCTCCCATTCTTTTCACACTGACATTGATGGATATATTGTTGTCATCATCCTAAACAATTGAATGCCCAATTTCGCAGGTTGTCGGCCATGAATGGAGAAATGAGTATTCTGAATGATTCGGAGAATGAGTCAATCACTGTTTGACCGTATTCCAGAAAACTATGTTACGTGTATGTTTACATTTCCAATGAACATCTCTGCGTTCATATGATCAGGCAGTAATAGCGAGCTTCAACGACGGAAGTCGTGCATCGTCTTTTCTAGATTCGAATTGTTTTCATGCTGCTTGATTATTTGAATGCAGAAATGGTCGTTGGAGAATATGAATGCGCTATCGCCACAATCACTTCAAATTCCACTCAAATGGTTATGTTACATAGTATTTGTCTTCAAATACCAGCTCTGCGTTCAATTGACCAGTCAATAATGGCAAAGTTTAGCAACTTAGAATGTGGATTGTTTTGCTAAAGTGCGTGTTGTTTTCACATTGACTGACTCGTTGAATGCGAAGTTGGTGTTCTTTACAACCCGAGGAAGATTATTTGGTTCAGGTATGTAACCACGTTATGTTTTCTTTTTTTCCCTTTCCTTTTTTTGTGTGTTGAGGGTTGCTATAATAAACGATCATCCCCTAAAACTGTTATTTTTTGTTTTTTTATCTTACTAGGCCGCACGTTGATGTTACTGTTTGGACGTTTCACATGTAGGATCAGATGTTCCAATCAACTCAGACCATTGAACAAAAAACCTGTTTAATGCTTTTAGTTGATTGCATCAGTTGGTTCTACAAAAGTTGTGTGCAAAGATTCACGTTTTCCACATGTGCGCCTTTTTACAGGTTTCTATTTTTTCAAACGGGTTAATCGAACTAAAAAATGCTCATTACGATAGGGGTTTTGTGACTCACACGTCCTCGGTTAGTAGAAAAACCAACTTATAACTGTGCGCGTGTGAGAGTGACAAAACCCTTATCGAACTTGCACCAGCTCGAACACGCTTTGACATATACATTGATTGTGACTGCCTTCTTTTGAATATTAGTCAGGTACGTTGTTGGTTTTTCTTTTTTTTCCTTCCTTTTTTTAGATTTCTATCTACACAGAATACGATCGCTTTACACTTGCTAATTATGAGAAAAAAATTCCCCCTCAAGAAAATACTTAGCCATAAAAAATTGTACACTCCACGTTCTATACTCAAAGCAACAAAAAAGGGTGTCATTGGTACAATGGCTTGCACCAAAGGACGGTGTAATTTCCAAGAGAACGTCGTGAAAAATAGTTTGGTGCAGATTAGTTTCCGCCACGTTCTTTTGCATTTTTGATCGCCCTTTGTACACAACTATGCATCACTGGCACCCCGCTTTTTGTTGATATGAAAATGTAACAAGCTCAGATTCATAAAAGAAATTGAACATGTTTCACTTTTTGTAATATCCATTTGTTATTTTAATGTCCCTTTTTCCAAGTTTCCCGTGTCGCGGGCCATAGACTTTACACAATGTTAGAAGTCATTTAAAAAGTATGACACTCTTCATCAAAACTGAAGCGACACAACCCGTCAAGTATGTAGCCATGGTGAACTTTAGATTTTCGAGAGCAAGTTTTGCAATCTGAAGCAAATGGGCTATTGACGTTTCTCCTGTAATTCTTAACTTCCTATGGGATCGATTGTCCCTATAAAGTACGAGCTTTTGATAAAAGCTTTTACTTAATAAGGATGACCGATGTACGGGAACCGTTGTCATGAAACTAGAGACATATCAAACATTGGTGAACGTATCGGCCAGAGTTGCTACTCAAACATAACGCAAACCCCCCTGTGCCTATGAAGTTTCATCGTCAACGCGGGTGAAGTTTTGTGGTTCGTGTTAATAGGCGCATCGAATCTTACCGAATTTTTCGTTGGTCATTATCCTGTTAATGTTGTTTGACATTCGAATTATACATGTAATAGAAATGGAAACCAACACACATTAAAAATTAAGACTTATGTATATACTATATTTTTTAACATCACTATTTCCGCAAGATATTTCAAAAGTCCTAACGTTCGGAAATTAAAAGCCAATGAACACATAGACAAATAAAAAAAACAGACGTAAACACATTTGTGAAAACCAACATGTCCAAAAAAATCAAAAAATGCTTCGCAGCAAAGCCCGGGCACCGAACAACTCATTATGAATCATTTGAAGAGTTGTAAAAGGTTTATATATATAGTGAACATATAGGTTTATAACATTAAAAAGCTTATAGTTTTATTGACTATAAACTATATAAAGCTTCACACTTGTTGATGCTTTAACTTAACCTACATCCAATATGACTATTTACTAATTCAAAATAAGACCATTAAAAAAAGAAACAATACACACGTTTTCTCTCTTCAAATCAGTTATTCACTTTCAAAAGATTTTTTTCTCTTCATTAAACGACCAGGTTACGAACATAAACAATAAGAGTTGAATTCGAAACAGTCGGGGCATCAAACAAACCAAGCGATCAACTTTTTTTCTCTTCATCAAAGTGATGTTCATCCATACTTATTATTCTTGCTTTAGTAGAATATTATATATTTTACACTTGAGTTTATCATGTTGTGTCGTTCACAACTGCAGATGCCCAATCTTAGAAAAAATAAGAATCGGAGCGACCTCTACACGGTTCTATGGATGGGTTTGTAATTAGAACAAAAAAGAATAACAATAGTGTTGTAGAAAATAATGACAAGGTTAATGTTAATATAGATAATGAAAATCATATAAACAGTGAAAACCAAAAAAATGATGAGTTTAACGCCGATTATGATAATGAATATCGTATAAACAATAAAAACCTAGAAAATGATGACGTTAACGTAAACAATGGTAATGAAAATATTTCAAATAATGAAAATGTAGACAATGATGAGGTTAATGTTAGCGAAGATATGGAAAATCGTATTAAAGAAAATAACGGAAGTCCTCAAAATTGTTATGTTGATGGAGCTAATCACAACTTTTTTGATGTAAGAGTTTGGGATGGTTTAGATTCAAAGACAAAAGGGTTACTTGTAAAACGCCCCTTTTCCGACATGCGCAAAAATTAAAACTTTTCGCGAAAACGACTTGACTATAACAGACATTCTATTACTCTTTATTTGACTGACAAACTTCTATTACAAACCAGCCCTGTAAAGTATTTTTAAATGAAACTAGACTCAAATACCTTTCCAACGATATAAGAAACGACTTCTAACTCATTACGGTTGATTTTATACAAAATAAACAAGATACGACAAAAATCGACAAAACTGGTCTAGCGAGCATACGGCGTATGGTCCCTTCACAGAATATGCCAAAACAATATTTTTGAGCATACGGCCGTATGCACATATACCATACGGCCGTATGGTCTCTAACCTGCACTTTTAGCTAATTTTATGCATTTGTATAATTTCTGGAAAAACAATTTCTATAACCCAAAACGACACCAAAACTTCCAGAACCCATTAAAAATACCATAATACATCATTTTCATAGATATTTGCGGTCTAAACAACCCGTGAACACATACTTTACAGGGTTTACCAAACACCCCTTTTGACTTGTTTACATATACCTTAACACACAACTATAACAAATGACTTTGACCCACTTTAACCTCGACAATTATGAAATATTTTGACACTTCATAATAACGTTACAACCAACCTATGACACTTTCAAGATCTAAACTTGTTTCGAGCTCGGTATTTAACACTAAGCTCTAACACAATCCAATAATCTTCCATTGCGCACTTTCAACCTTAAGCCTTAATCCAATTACTTACCATCTTTCCATGAGCACCTTAGCTCTAAAGATAAGTTACCATAGCTCACCTCTTAACACCTCTAATTAGCATATAATCATATATTGATCATATGATAATTAGTCCCATAAAATTACCAACTTAATTCTATATACTTTATCCCATAGTTACTATAACTTCTTTATTTAGATTAAACACATCTTTTACCCAATTCCCCTAATTAGGGTATATGAACTCTAATTTTTAGTTACAAATTTTGTTCTATGTTTACACACCAACACCACACTAGAACAATATGGATACCTTTAGAAGAACCTGGGATTTTCCTAAGATACAATTATAAGTTTGACCATTTGACATGAATGGTCCCTTAAGTCATATTCTCTCTTGATTATGACACATTGTATATTCTATAACCATATTACTTATATTTTAACTATTAGTTTGACTATTGGGTTTGACTAACAAATCACGTAAATTCTTGAACTTATGAAAGTCATAGTCAAACTTGCTTAATGGCATTCTCGTAATTAAATACTTAAAAACCGGTTTTAGGGTGTTACAACTTGTAAGCAAATGAGTCTTTATAGAAACTAATATAAATTATACAAAAGATAGATTTGGTAGACACTTCTCTTGTGAACATTATGAACGTAAGCTACGAAATGACAATTCTTTTGATAGAAAATGGTTGATTTACTCAAAAGAGCTTGATAAAATATTTTGTTTATGTCGTAAGTTATTTAAAACTGCCAGATCTTGAAGTCAATTAGCGAATGACAGAACAAATGATTGGAAACATCTTAGCAATACTTTAAAGTTCCATGAAAATAATTCCGAGCATATGAATAATTTGAGAACTATGCCTGAGTTTTGGGTGAGGTTAAGTACAAATCAAACAATTGAGAAAGAGTTACAAGTATTAGACGATTAGATTATGATCCAAGCCCAAAATCAGGTTTAGGCCATAATCTAATCGTCTAATAACAAGAACTTATAAAAAAGATTCCACACACTGGAAGGAAGTTTTGATTAGAATAATTGCTCCCGTGAAATCTATAGCAGAATATGACGTGCCTTTTTGTTGTTTAAATGAAAAACTCTATACAAAATCTGGTGGGAAATTTTTAGGCATAATGCAAATGATTGGTGAGTTTGATCATGTCATGAAAGAATATTAGCGCAGAATTAAAGACAAAGAAACTCACTATCATCATCTAAGTCATAAAATTCAGAATAAGTTAAATGAAATGTTGGTATCCCAGATAAAAAATGAAAAAATTAAAAATCAAAGAGGCTAAATATTATTATGTAATTCTCGATTGCACTCCCGATATAAGTCGTCAAAAAAAATGAGTTTAATTATTAGATGTGTTGATGTATCGAGTTCTTCTATAAAGGTAGAAGAGTTTTTTTTTATAGAGTTATTGGTTGTAGAAGATACATCAGGTTTAGGTCTTTTTAATGTGCTACAAGATGTTTTGAAATGTCTTAATTTAGATATTAAATATATTAGAGGAAAAGGATACGATAATGATCTAATATGAAGGGAAAACATTAAGGTGTCCAAAAAGATTACTTGATATGAACCCAAGAGCGTTTTATATGTTATGTGATTATCATTGTCTAAATTTAGTATTATGTGATATGGCAAATTCTTGTGAAAAGCAAAAATCTTTTTTTGAACATGTCAAATGATATATAATGTCTTTTCTAGTTCTGAAAAACAGTAGAGTGTTTTACTTGAGTATATTGATGAATTGACTCTAAAGTCTTGTGTGCTACTCGATGAGAAAGCCATGTAGAAAGTGTTAAAGCTATAAAAACTCAACATTCTTAAACAAAGGAAGCTCTAAACAAATTAGCTTATGTAAGTGATGATGGAGAATTATGTAGAGGATACTCTATCATTGGCAAATGGTGAATTTTCAAGTTTTGAATTTGTTTTAAGTTTAGTTATTTTGTATGATATTTCATTTAAAATTAATTTAGTTAGTAAGAAGTTACAATCGAATGATATGCTGATTTGTTTCAAAAGCTTTAAATTTATAATGACTAAAAATACCAATTTTATTATAGGGAAACACACGGGTAAAAGTAAAACCCACGTATGTAGTATAATCTTTAGGTAAGACCAGGTCGTCCATAGGGATTTGCGTAGTGTCGAATAACCAGCTGAAAAATAAACTTTAACAAATGTGAGAAATATGACTACTCGGATAATTTCATATAATTCATAAGCAATGGTAATAGTTACGATCTTAGATTTAGGACTTTAATTTACAAAAAGTATTTTCTCGTCAGAAAACGTTTTCACAAATTAACTTGTTTAACTTAAGACTTATGTTTAGCTAACTTGATCAGACGTGTCACTTAAATAATCTAGTTACTTTTATGTTAAATCTCTTTTTGTTTATCAAATAACGTAAGTGGATTTCTCGTCACAAACGATAAAGATCGTAGACAAACCTTTAAAACTATATAGGTCACAACGGGTCTTTCTATTGGAGTATGCTTGTGTCATAATAAATAATTATACAGCTGGACACATATGAGCCTATGGGGTCACACACATATACACTAAGGTACCACTTTATATATCGTGCTTATTGTATTTACGGTATATAAGTAACCTTCTAAGATAACATTCGTAAAGCGGTGGGATACAGATCGGGCCTTTAATAACTAAGTTTTGTACTTAGCTTAATGGACCTTGGAAAACCTTAGGAAAAGCCCACCAAGCCCTTATATGGGTGGCACGGCCTATAGATTGTGAAAAAGGAGCGCCCGGATAAGATCAATTTTGGGTATAAATATTAGATATCTTCTCCATTTTTTGATGACTAATTACCAAAAGATCTCTCTTCCCTTCTCTTTCTCTCTCTCTCTCTCTCCTTTGTGTTATATATACACAGTACAAAACTAATTCTCATCTAGGGTTTTTAGTTTTCTTGATCCAACTCTTTGAATTTAGTTCAATCAAGGTGTTTTACAAGGCTACGGGGTTAAAACTAATATCTATTTGATATACAAAGAAGTGTAGTGTGGATACATCATAGAGGTGATCTCTATTGATTACTTGGTTTCATTGGGTGTTTCGTGTTAAGGTGAAGGTCACCATTTGATTCTACCAATCATGCTACAAAGGTATTACTCTTATTGTTTTTATTATGATTGATCATATGACTCTATGGATCCGTTGATAGGTGCATGATCCACTGCATTTTATGTTTGATTATATGATATTCATTTAATTAAGCACCTATAGTGGTATCACGAGCCATCATATGATGTCATATGATCAACGTGTATGCGTAAAAATGGCTAAAAACACGTGTTTTTAATGGATTCAAAACGATAATTTTAAAACAGCCCATAGGGCTTATTTTTTGGAATTAATTTCACCCATATGAGGTCTTATGATCTGTGATTTTTGATCCCATATCTATTTGTTATGCATACTTTAATTGGTTTTGTTATCGGGTATGTGTAAAAGGGCCTAAATCGCACGTTTTAAAACGATTCTTGGATCGGTTTTAAATCAGCCCCTTGGGCATTAATTTCTGAATTAATATGGTTGTTATAAGGTCTTTAATATAGTACTAAGTGATCCTCAAGCCATTACTTACACATACCAATCGGAGTTTTTAATTCTAGTTAATTTATTTCTTCGATTCGTTGGCTAACAATTTATTTCTTGTTAATTATTTTGTATCCATGGAAAATACATGCATGTTTGGCCATGGAATTAGCCAACAACTTGTTAATACATGATATTATGGTATTATTATATTGTGTATGCAAATCCGATGAAAAGCGTGACTACTTGTGATTTGATTCGCTAGTTATTGCATTTAATTTTAGTTTTTGGGTTTGTCATTGTTTCGGCTTCTTATGTATGCTTTTAATTTTCATTGTAGGCATTGTTTGGGCATTTTACAGTAGTTAGATGATAGGATAAATGTATTCAATTATCAAATTATTGTAACCATTTTTTGGATTCGAATGGCGCAAGAGTTAAAGGCATAAAGTCAAATTCAGAGCTGCTGGAGTGACTTCCACTAAAAATGGATTTCCCAGAGTTTTATAAGGAGTTAGAGGGTGAATTTTTTGGACCAGGTGCAAAACTCATAGGGATACAACTTCTTCAACTGGAGATCAGATTGGGGAAGACTCCTTCTAGGAGTTCTAGACCCATGAATTCAGCTGAATTTTATGACAGTTTTAGGCATCAAGTTCATTTAGGGTTTCACTTGCTCATGATGGTTCTTGGAGTAAGTGGGAGCCCTACTTGTGGTTGTGTTTGTTTGTTTGCTTTATATATGTTTGGAGTGTATATAACTTGCAAATGTTTTTATAAAACTAAAAATAAAACACAAACCAATTTTAGAAACTAAATCTGTGATTTAGTTTAAAGTTTAAATATGATTTAAAATTGAACACTTGTTTTTATATAAATAACACTAAATAAATGTTATGATTGTTATTTAATTTATGTATTGTTCAAACTAATATTTATTCCACCTAGGTTATATATTAGTCATGAAAATGAACAACTTGACACACATAAAGATATAAAACACGTATTAGACTTAAGTTAAAAAATAGTTTTTAACTTGTGCTACAAAGGATGAATGCATGCTTCCTCCTACACACTTTTTGATCATGTATTTATAAAAAATAATACCCGTCAAATTTAAGTCATGTTGTCCAATTGGTTGAGAACACTTGCATTTGCTTTTTACTCTGCCTGAGACGTAGGTGAACTGTAACCCAAAGTGATTATTCTCTATACGTGAGACCTAGATATATTCTCACATGTTCTCGCATTGGACGACTATCAAGTTAAGCAGGTGAGACCTTGGCTCGAGGCAAGGATGGGACTAAACATGCCAACTTGACATTGTTTCTCCGGTTACAAATGTCACGAGTCCCATGAATTGCACTGGTTTTGCAATTGGTGAACGTCACCTACCTATTGAATCTATCATTGCTAGCAGATCAACTGATGTGATGGTGGAATCTCAATGAGGATCTTAGCCTTTCGTAAAATTAATTGTTTTATATTATAGACTTGGGTAGTTAATTTTAAAAGGATAATTATCGAAAATACTAAACTGAACTTTGTAATTTCTATTAATGACATTTATGCAACACAAACCGTAAACAAAAGTTTGTTTCCCTTTCCTTATTAGAGGAAGACAAACTAAGTCTTCTTTCCTTGTAAGAAAAAGACTTATTCCTATCCTTTTCTACTTGTATGAGAAAGCTATAATAGAAACACTTGAATTTTCCAATCCTAATCAAACTCAAAGCATACTTACTCGAGAAATCGTTTTGTCTTGTAAAAGTCAAACGGTTAAGTACGGTTGCAAATCTTAGTTGGATGACTAGAGAACATGTTTTCTATAGCCACCAAATGATACATCTTGAAGCATCAAGACATAGTATTAGTTTTATTAATTAGAAATGAAAATATCAATAAATTGCGAAAGAGAAAAGGAAATTAATAGTTTGTTTTCTAGTAGTTTTCCTTAACTCGATATTTTTCCTAAGATTCTACACACCTTTGAGGTAATGTAGAAGGAGGAATTACATGCAAAACTTTCAAGTTAAAGAATGGCATTGATGGCTAGTCCATCATATATATAGTAGCACTTGATGCGCTTCCTTGAATATCTAAGTACATGTTTACTAGTCCGTGAGGCTCAGATTAGAGATAATGTGTTGATACTCAAAAAGTAGAAAAGTAAATAAATTGCTACTTGCACTTCATTGGTATAGACACGCCTTTAATGTTGTCTTACCCAGTGGGAGCAATGCATTTTACTACTGATATAGACGCACATGTAATCTTGTCTAAATTCAGTGGGAGCTATGAGCTTATCACCTTGTAAGTGAACCATTTTATTTCTAGTTGGTCTTGAATTAATACATTACTTTTCACATATGTAGCATCATAGTTTTATAAGAATCATTGCATATTATTCTATTAGATAACTTGTCGCTTTTTTGATGTCGCTGCCTGAAATGTTATCTATACAATGTTTATGCACGATTGCTTATTAAACAATAAAGTTCTAGATATACTTGTAATGCAAATGTGATTTAAGTTTGACTTAAATCATATCATATCTGTGACATTGTCAGATTATTCAAACCAACAGAAGCGTGGTGGACTCATAACCCACTAGTCTTAGGATCGTAACCTGACTCATAATATGCTCGCTTGTTTGTATAAATACTTGATGTTGTGACATGCACAAGTGGGAGAAATCTTAATTATGTGCAAGGTACAACACATTACAATATGAATAATGGTTTTTCTTAACCGCGTGGTAAGAAAGATAATATTCTACTAGGACTTATACACCTCGATGTATGTCGCCCTACTTAGAACTAGTGTCAAGAAATAATAAATACCTACCTCATCATATTCAATAATACTTTATTTAATATGCCCTGTGGCTTCTTGTAAAGACACACACATAAAGTCCTTGAACTGTTCTAAGACTTATAAAGTAAGCAATTGACTTGTCATGTCTCATTGTCACGACATGTACATGAAGTCATTGAAATGTTCAAAGACATATAACGTAATGTTAGCGATTAACGTGTTATGTCTTCTAGTTAAGACATGTACATAAAGTCCTTGAACTTCTCTAAGACTTTTATGTTATAGCATACAATTGGCTTAAAATTAACTATTAATTCCATTATGTTTGAACAAATTGACAAGTATGTGAGCCAAAGGGTATTAGGTTATCTATGAAATTATGGTATTGTCTCATAATCCCATTACTCATAGAATACCACATCGCTATGGTATGTCTGATGTGTAAAATCCAACTCTATTGATATTGTTTGATTTTTGATAACTTTAACTACCCTACCTCAAATCTTATCAAGGTTAACAAAATTGAGTAAAGCCACCTGTTTACTCAATAAGGTTGCAACCAAGAAGGTAACTAAGACACCATCAGGTTATGGAATGGGAAGACTCCCATTAAGTCTTAACTGAAGTTCTGAATTTGTTGAGATCACGTTAAGCGTGTTATTAGCAAACTAGAGTCAAGAACTATCAGCGTACATTATACATCCCAAACGAGAACAATTTTATTGTTGCTCGACTTGCTGCGTAATTGGAGAAAGTCTCCTCTTACACGAAACAAGTGGGAACATCTGTTTTTGGAGAAAGTCTCTTCTTACACAACCTTCTGAATGCACTAGCTAATGACATAATAAATGTTGAGATATAGTCCATGAAATAAAATCATTTTTGAAATTTGATTAATCTTTCACCAATCGGTGAGACTGAGAAGTTAAATTGGTTCTTCTAGGAGAAGACTAATATGGACAAAAACGTACATACATTTAAATGCACGCCTTGTGATAAGGGTTTTACTTATACTCAAGAAATTAACTATGATTAAAGCTTCTTTTCATTGCAAGCGTTAATTGAATAAAGATATTAATTACCATACTTGATTTCATGAATATGAAATATGGCAATTGGATGTCAAAACTCCTTCTTGAATGATTACCTTTGCGAGGACGTTGTGTAATCAAAAGGGTTTATGAATCCAAGTTATCTTTAGAGAATGTGCAAGCTGTAAAATCCAAGTGGATTAGAGCTTGCATCTAGGAGCTGAAATCTTAACTTTAAATCAACAATTTGATTTTGATTGAAACAAAGAGATCTCCCGAGTACACCTTAAAGCTAGTCGGAGCATTATGTTTTGTCTTTCTTATATCTTATATGTTGTCAACATATTAGAAATAATATTTCACCTAAGCTATATGTTAATCCTTAGTTTGGAATAATATTTCTATCGACAAATATAACAAATAAAACATGTAACCTTGGAGCATACGTTTACTAAGGTAAACATACGCGATTAATAAGTCTAACACAATATGATACACCATTGAGCAAGACTCAAAGTTCTATCTCACCTGATGAGTTGAACACATGTATGAAAACGTTTAGTTCAGCTAAAGGTTTCATTATGTATCTCATGATATGTATTAGACTAAATGTAACACTTGCATGAATGCAAGATGAATCGAAAACCATAGTAACTAAGTGAAAGTCATTAGCCTACTATTGATAGAACATTCTAAACGGCCTGCAAAGGACTAAAAACATGTTCATCATTTACGGATTTTTAATAAAGAGATTAGTGTTGAGTTTATACACTAATGCTTATTTTGATTGAGGTGATTCTCAATCCTAGTCATAACAGGATTTCATCATAAATGATAATTTTGCTGACTAGAAATGCTTGATTGAAAGCATTGTTGCGCTATTCATTAAAGAATAAGAATACTTCATAGTTTGGGAAGCTGTTACGAAGACTGTCTTATATAGGTGGTTTTTCTTGCTTCAAATAACTTATATAATGTATTATGGTGATGCTAGTATTATTGTTCATTGAAAGTTTATTCAAAACTTTCACTGCTTGTGAGTTTTGAAACATGTATTCTCAAAGTTCACTCATATGACAACTTAGTTGGTATTTTTTACAAAGTTAATATCTTGTACCAAACATGTTTATCATGCTAGGAACATTAAACTTCGACCTTCTAGTAGTCTCATGAATATATGTTTTTAGTATTTGGATAATGAAACGTTAAGCAGTTGTATTAAACAATGAATTGATATACCTGGTATGATCGTCTTCATTTATACAACTGTGTTCTATATTAGCATGTTTAATTTCATGAATAATTTATTTATTTTAAATTGTCCATTGTCAGTTCATGATACGGGAGTATCATTGAAAAAGGCAAATGTGAGTGTTTTGGTCATATTCATATGGTATGAATATTAAAGGATGATACTACCAAACTCATATATTGTTCATTGGATGAACATTGGACTGGTCTAACCTACGAGCATTCACTACATGTATCGGCGTCAATAGTGAATCTCGCAAGTGGTTATGTCTCTCATCCTCAGACTTGAGATGCAAGTAGGTTTTGTGTGTGTAGAATGTCAATGTTTGATATGGTTCAACGATTTAGTTGTTTTTACTCCGATAAGCTTCATAAGTCATTAGAGCTTATTATTACTAATATGCTCTATTCAGCTTAAAATTTGTTTAAGCTCTTTTATATTGTTTTAATTTGGTGTTCTCAATTCATAAAAGTTCTTTAAGTGTGATTTTTGGTTTGCATATTGGGAGAAATAAGCCATATAGCTTATTGAGCTTAATGCTCAGGGAATAGAGGCAAGGGCCATTAGGACAGGGTTTTTAGGCCACTCACTCAGAAAGAGTGGCCTTGGTTCTGAGACTACAAAAATCCAAGGTTTCATTTTCTAAGCCTCATTCTAGCTTAATTTTAGCTTACGTCACTTAGTTATTTGCTTTCAACATTTGTTAACCTATTAGTTTAGGCTCATTAGTTAGCTGTTTTTAAGTCTTTAGTGCATGATCTTGTGTTATACTAGCTTATCTCTCAAATTCTGTCATAATAGGGTAATAAGCTAGCTGAGAAACTAGCTTATTTTCCTTAATAAGCTAGTATTTTTAGTTTTAAAATAGCTTAAATAGGTTAAAACTAGCAGAAGTAGATAAAAGGTTTTTTAAGTTTTAGCTTAAAAATGGATTTTAACCACTCTTTGGTTTGACAGTTTTTAGATAAAGGGGTGTTTGGCATAACCTTTAAAACGGGTCAAAATATTTTTGTGTATGGGTTGGTGTCATTAGGTTAGTTTTAGCTTAAGGGTTGAGTTAGTTTTAAGCTGTTTTTACAAGTTTGTTAGTTTGAAAATTGTTTTTCACAAAGTTTTATGAAGTATTTTTGAAACAGTGTGTTTTAAGAAAACACCAAGTGCTTATTTAGTTAAGCACTTGGATTTTGAGTTAAGGTCTCAAAAAGAGTGTGTTTTAGTGTGTTCAAACAAGCTGTCAAACACCCTTGTCTTTTGACTTTGGTGAGTCAAAACCACCAAGTCTTTGGGTCACAGTTTCTAACAACCCAAAGTCCCTTTTCACCACCAAAAATAAGCAAGTAAAAAGATTTTTTACAAGTCCAAAATTTGTGCACAAGTCCATAAGCTAGAGTATTTTAGCTGTTTTCAGTTTACTTTGCAATTTGAGCTCATTTGACAGCTTATTACTAGCTGTCAAATAAGCCACTAAAGTTAAGCTTAAATCTCCCCTGGTGCAAAGGGGAGATTTTAAGCCCCTTTTTCTTTGACTTTTTGTGTTCTAAAGCCCAAACTCTTGGCTTATTTCAAGAGCTTATAAGCTCTAGTATAAGCTTGTTGAATTTCAGCTTTTGAGAAGCTCTTTTGCTGGCTTATTTTTAAGCTCAAATTAGCCCCTTGACTGTTTTACATTACTTAGGTGTAGGGATTGCTTATTTTCCTTTTGTGGCTTACCTAGCTTTTCTAATAAGCTCATTGTGGCCTCTCACAGCTTTTTAGGTTGGCCTTGGTAATTATTAAGCTTATTTGTCTTTAACATTAGCTTATTTGTCCATTGACTTAGTGAAATTTTAGTTTAAGCTTTATTATAGATTCTGTCACAAATAAGCTGTGTTTTATAGCTTATTCTGTTGTTTAAAGTAATAAGAGTTTTTATTAAAGTTGTGGAGAATAAGCTCTTTTATAACTTTTTAGTTTTAAGTTTTTGCTAAAACTCATTTTTTTTATAAGCTAAAAATAAGCTATGTCGCGAGGTTTGTTTGGTACTTTCTCCAAAGTGCAAGGTCACCCGTTTTAACTATAGTGTAATTTTCCTAAAGTTTGCCCGCCTACCCTTTAGTTTCAATTCTTACACTTTCTACCCTAGAGTTTTAAAAAAAAAAAAGGGGGAAGATACTTGGTCCGGGTGAGCAAGACTCGAACCCGGGACCAAGCAATACATCCCCTTTATCCCACACACACTTAACCACTGCGCCCTTGGGTCTTTTTCGTTATAGACTCAAGGGCAAGCTTATTTATACACATTTTGTGTGTTATAAGCTTATAAGCTGTCAAGCTTATTTTCGGGCTTATTGAATAAGCTGTGGTGTGTTTTTTATTTTTCGTAGGTGACTTATAGAGTCTAGTATTTTGTATAAATTTTTCAGAATTTTTAGTAATCATTTAGTATTTTTTATAATTTAATTTAGTTAAAAGTTTATTTAATTCATAATAAATACAAAAATTATCAAAAAAATATTTTGCTTTTTTAGAAAATTTTCTTTTGTCATCTAGTTTGTAGGAAAAATATAAAAATTTTCGTAGGGTCATTTTTATAACTTTTCAT
>BQNB010092984.1:3888-26480 GCA_026074375.1 Tanacetum coccineum
GTTGTTTTTATGGTACTGTCTTGATGTTATCGTTTTGACTACATACAGGATAAATTGATTTCACTCGGGACTTAGTTAACTTTGGTGTAGCAATTCTCATCTATCCTCACTTGGAGGGAGAAAAGTGCATTTCCGGGTCTTAATTGATTTTGATGCTACGATTTTGACTTCATGAATGGGATAGAGTGTGTACTTCGGGTTTTGGGCTTCATACTATAAGACTGGTTGCATCTCTTCATCTACATGGGGGAAGAGATATCTTAATACTATTGGTATGCATTACTTGAGCTTCTAGTAGGAAGAAATGTGAGAAGAATTATTCAAGCGTGAGAAGATATGTTGCCGATCAGCTAATGTTTCCCCAAACAGCTAATCACTAAGCTTATTATCAAAGGAACAATATTTGATGTGGTATGCTACTAGTTCTGATGTGCACTTAATTATTCTAAGCTTGAAAGAAAGCTTTGAAACTGTTCAAGAGAGGATTGCTTGTTTGGGGGGAAGCTATTAAAGCTTCAAAATGAAGAATATGTGGCATGAATTAGGGGGAAGCTAATTTAGAAGCTTCTCCTTAACCAGAAGTGTATGGGTTACTTAGTTCGTGCCTATTACAGTATTTCTCCTACAAGGTACTATAAAGATGATTCATGGTGGAGTGCTGACTTGAAGTCAAATGAAAAGCAGATTCTGGAAAACTTTGACATGACCAGAAGTGCAGGAAAATGAAGTTTTCAAGACATGCAGCTAATTCAGAAACTTTGAGATGACAAGAAGTATATGAAGAAAGTTGAGCCTTCAAGCAGATCAAAGGCCATTGAAGACATCATCAACAGTGGAAGCTTCGTGGAAGCTCTTGTTCTTAATCATTATGTACTTGTTAAGAAAATATTGTAAGTAATTCCGTATATCGTCCCATGGGGGAAGATTGTTAGGATTTCGTTTTATGTGACGACATTACGGAATTACCATAGTTTAACATACCACTATATGTAGGGACTAAAGTTGTCAACTTAGCATACCTATGTATTAGATGGTGGTATAAATAACCCTCCATTGCTTCCATGGAGGGGTGAGACATTTATAACATTTTCACTTCCATATATTTTACACACATTTGTTTCTCCCTCTACTCTATCTCTCTCTAAAGATGACTATCTTGTGGTTTGATTCACCAAGACCACCGGATCAATGATTCTTTTATATTTAACACTTTCCATCCTGGAAACACGATCTGCCAACTATAATCGCTCACGCCTCTCCTCAGTAAGCTGCATCCTCAAATCATGGTTCTCCCTCTGAACATCATATATACCATGCCACATAGCTACCCTCTATGCATCAGTCTGACCTGCCCATGCCTCTAAGGCTAATATCGGCCTCCATAAAGCCCCAAACATCACTACAACCCTCTCCTACTCTCACTCTAAACTCCTAAACCTGTACCTCTGCGAGAAGATCTCATCTTTAACCACTCCTGACCTAGTGTATAGCTCTCTCACGTCCCTATCAATATCTGCAAACAGAGTAGGTGGCAGCACGTCCAAACGCAGAGTATGATCATGAAGTATGCTCCCATGAAGCTCTAACTGTGCCCCTACCTCTAAAAACTGATCCTCATCAACCGTGATGGTGGCTGTTAGGGTAGCCACTGGTGAAGCTATGGGTAATAGGGCTACCGGGGATGATGGTGAAATAGGCAAGGAACCAGACGACCACTCAGGAGATGGTAGTGTCTGAAGAGGTGCAACTAATGATACATAAGCTGGTATATCGGTGTAATCTCTACCATCCTCAGAATCTACCCATGTAGTAAGTGTGAGGTGTCTAAACGCAGACACCCTCTCTGCTCCCTGCTGCTCTGGCATAGACGTAGAGCTCTGACCTACCTCGAATGTACAAGGAACCCGGTCCTCCTCTACCGCTAACTCACGACGTCTCATTGCCCCATACCCAAGTCTTAAAGGCTCACCCATGGTTGTATCCATAGCCGAGGCTGCTTGCTGCTGACCCTTAGGTACAACCTCCTCCTCCTCCTCTAAACCAAGTCATTTACCCTCTAAGCCACAACCCTTGTTACACGATTCAAAACACCTTATTCGGGGGGTTATGGTTGATCAAAATAAACAAGATATATCATTGTTAGTTTCTAGTGAGAGAAAGTAGAGAGAGGGTGGAGAAAAACAAAAGTATGTGTTTATTAGAAAGAAAATAGAAAAATAAAATGAACATCCACACCCCCCATGGAGAGTTATGGGGGGTATTTATAGCCTAAACATAACTAGACTATCCCTCGTATACAATAGTAGTCCTTACGTATCACGCAGTGTCCATAGCTAGTCCAATTCACGTGTAAGACGCCAGCTTTACAAAATAGTAAGGCTAACAATCTCCCTCCAAGATGTTGTCACACGTGAATTGGTTACAACGTTTCCTACAAGCAAAAATTAAGTAAAATGATAACCATGAAATCCAGCATTCCTTAAGATAGTCTTCAATAATCTTGATCTTCTTGAATACTCTAGCTTTATTTCTTCAGCTTGTAGTATCTAGTTGAGTTTTTACTCCCTCCCAACTAGTAGGCTCTTTTTTCTTCAGCTCCCTCCCAAATAGACACCCTTAAGACCGATTAAGAATCAATGCAGAAATCTTCTTGTTGGAATCATTTCTCTTTTAAGGATACACTGATGGTAGGGATGATATCTTCAACATGTCTCATTGAAGCATTTCATCTTGTTTGAATTTCGCCTAAAGTACACCTTTTATCCCTTTACCGAAGTCGAAACCATAACACCAAAGTAACAAGTTAAAGCACTAATCATCTCTGCGGACTAACCTATGGCATATTCTATAAAGCCCGATGAAGTGAACTTGTTGTGCGTCCTTGATGTATACATTTCTCCCTCCAGGGAAGTGAGATTGAATTGCTACACCAAAGACAATTACAAGTCCCGAGTTTTTTTTTTACGCAATTTACTCCCTCATATGTAGTCGAAAACGATACATCAAATACGGTACTTAAAAAATCTAACTCAAGTAACAGGGAAGTACACATTTCTCCCTCTAGGGAAGATGACTAACTAAGGATTCATCTACTTGTGTTACTTCATATGCCAAACTAGAATGCTTACTTTGCTTTATAGCCCTAGTGATTGCATAAGCAATACTTATGTGAGAAGATGTCAGTACTATCTTTATTAAATCTCTCTTGATCAACCGATCTAAATCACCTTATCTATTATATAGGGTAATCTGATGATATTGATGGTGTCACCCCGATGATATAGAACGGAGTAATGAAGCACAATCACTATCTAAGTGTGACGAAGAATGGGTGCGAGGCAAATCTCTAAGTACCATATACCTCAACAAAGCTATACAAAAAATTTACAACACCTCTTGGAGATATCCTCACTACGTGTGAAATGAGTATACATTTGTAACTCCTTTAAGTGATAGTTATAACTCGTGTGTTAACTACAGTAACTCTTACATCAGGTATAACTAGATAAATCAAGTATTCGTCACAAACCGTATATGCTCCGAAACAAGTCATCTTCGTTGTAGAGAAAATCAAAGACGAAATAAGTACACTCCCCGTGAAATGCTACGTCAATCCCAAATAACTAACATAGGACAAGAACCCCATAGTCATAAAAATTCAATAATAGCCATTTTCGTTGAAGGTGAATTTTGATAAAGGGATCGTTTAGTGTAATGTTTGTGTTTTGTTATGTTGTTGTTTCCGTGATTTTAATGATTTATGATTGTTAACGGATTATCTCGGCTCCAATAGATTAACTAAGGCACGGCCGTTCAAGAATAATATACTCCGGTGGTTTTTATACTTTACCCGACAATAGAATGTTTAATACTCGGCTTAATCCGATAACACGAGCCCAAAATAGGTAAACCATACAATTCGGCTCATTGCATCATAACTCAGCTCAGCCCATGTAATAATAACTTAGCCCACATTTTATTTGGCACAATCCATATACCACCAATCCAACATTACCAAATTCAATTAAAAACTAAAAACCATCAAACGGCCTAACATCACTGTATAAAATCAGCCCAAAAAAATCAACTAAGTCTCGGCCCATGTTTTAGAGTTAAAGCCCAATCTGCCAATCCATATACACGATCCAACAGACATGATACTACTCGGCCCACATATTTAAGATTGTATACCGGATCCAATACAACCATCTAGGCCCAATTCATAAAAAATCATACCTAGTATATAGATAATAGATAACTCCTCACAATCCCTAATTGTGCTCATAACCTAAACCTAATCTCATTCTCATACGCCCCTATATGTGATTCCTCCTCTCACAGCCACATTTCCATCTCTCAAAATACAATCAACCATACATAAGCTCTTTCCTTATCCCTCCATAGCATAATCGAACCACCTCGTATTCATAAATGAATCGAATGCCATTTGCGGACATCTTTCTTTATATGTTCTTTAACGCTCACACAAGAATGGTCTTCAAGAATGGTCTTTATCTAAACCTGCAAATGATATGTTAGCTCTTGAGGTTAGGAAGTTCCCTGTTATAGGAGGGGGAACGGCATGAAACCCATCTGCTTTAGAGAACATATCATTTGCTTGTGTGTTCTCTTCATCACTTGATCTGACATAAAAAACACTCAAACTAATCTCACTATCAGTTTCAGAATTGTTACTCATTTGATTCAATTGTGATTGTGCCTTATCCTTAAACCAGTTTTTATCTTAGCTCTCATTTGATGTGAGTTAATCATCAAGAATTTCTTGGACGATTTTTCCCATTTTTCTAATCTTTAATTTTAACTCATCTCTTTTCCTTAACAATCTTTCTCTAATCCAGGTTAGGTTGTTAATTTTTATTCTCTTCATTTAAGTTATAGTTTGAAACTCATATTTTCACCCCAAGCTCAGTTCATCTTTTCATTTGGAAAAGTTATTGATACTCTAGATTTATTAATATAACTAATCCTTAAACAAGATTAGGATTTTCTGATCGATTGAAGTGGGATCGATCAACAATACTTACTCGATATACGGTACAATTTCATCTGTATTTTGTATTACATACAAATGTGCTTTCTGAAAGAGTTCCGCAGAAACTTCACTTGATTTGCCGGCCGACAATGGCTTTCCTTCCTCATTTTCATAAGTTTCATGTTTATCAGGTGGGATACCAATAGTTTCCATGGATTTATGATATTCGCTAAAAAACTCTATTGTTTCTTCCGCAATAGTCTCCTCAGCAATGCATCCCTCTGGTTTATTTCTGTTTCGCACATGTCCTTTAATAACCTTCATACATCTTTTGAAGGGATACATCCACTGAAAGCATATGGGACCACATAACTTTACCTCCCTAGTTAGGTGCACAGTCAAATGTATCATAATATCAAAAAATGATGGAGGAAAGAACTTCTCGAGTAGGCACAGTGTCACTACCAGTTCTGCTTGCATCTTATCTAGTTCTTGCAATATGATTTCTTTGCTACATATCGATTTAAAGAAAAAGCAAAACCTGATAATAGCATATCGTGTAGGTAGATGCATGATTGAACGTATTGCAATGGGCAAAAACTCTTGCATTAGCATGTGATAGTCATGCGATTTAAGGCCCATGAGCTTCCTATCCTTTAGGTTGACCAAACTAGTGAAATTTGAACAATAACCTTGTGGTACCCTGATGTTGTGTAACGTTTCACAAAAGGTGTCTTTTTCAGCATTCGTCAATGTGTAACCTGCTGGAGGTAGTGTTGTTTTGTCTTCTTCTTGTATAGCAAACAACTCTGGTTTGACCCCTAACTCAGCCAGATCCAATCGAGCATTCACTCCATCTTTCGTCTTTCTCGGAACATGTAGCAAAGTTTCAACTAGACTCTTAGCAACATTCTTTTCTACATGCATAAAATCAATACAATGTGGAACAGAATTATGCCTCCAATGCCTAAGTTTTCGATACCACATGTTGAATTTCTTCCAATACGCATCGTTTTATCTGTTTACTTGGCTTGAACTACCCTCTTCTTCTGTTGTGTTTCTTTTCTGCTTTTGAATCTTCCCACCTCTTCCTCTTATATCTTCTTGGTTTTTTGATGCCTTATTGTTTGTACATTTTCCTTTTCCCTACTTATTTTCAATATGTTGTACTTCGTTGTATATTTGTTCCCCGGTCATTGGAATTAGAGCCGGGAGAAATTCTTGTTGTCCATTAAATGCCTTCTTTTGCTTTATGAATGGATGGTTATATGGTAGATATCGTCTGTGACCAACATAACTTTGCTTGGATGAGGCAGAAAGTCTAACACATGTTGCATCTTTCCCACATACTACACAACCTTTGAATCCACTATACGAGCAGCCACATAATGTACCAAGTGCAGGGTAATCATTTATTGTCCATAACACAACGACACGTAGATTAAAGTTATCTTTTGTGGAAACATCATATGTATCAACCCCTGTCTCGAATAAGGTATGCAGATCATCAACCAACGGTTCTAAAAAAACATCGATATCATTTCTCGGGTATCCCGATATTAATACCAAAAGCATGATAAACTTTCTTTTCATACACAACCATGGAGGAAGGTTGTATACGACAGTTAAAAATGGCCATACACTATGATGCCTATTTCATGTGTTGACGTCAACCCCATCAGCTGATATTCCTAGTGTCACACCCCTAAAATATCAGAGTATAATGGCAGCCGAGGGCGTGCGACTTCATGATTATCATACTTCTAAGCAATACAGAACGACCTCTATATGAGACGTTTTAAGAAATTTGATCACTTGAATTAGGAAATAATAAATTGTTTAAACATTCAGCGGAAGCATAAAAACAGACAATACGACATCGTTTTTAAATAGTACAAGTGATCTCCAGATAACGGGAAATGACTGCAATGCATGAGCATTCATATAGCATCTTCGTTCTTAATACCTGAGAAAACATTGCTAAAGTGTCAACATAAAGTTGGTGAGTTCGTAGGTTTATTTAAGCAGAAAATGTAGTGTTTGTGAATCACAAGATTTCACCCGCATATGACAATATAACAGATACAAAGTCATATAAATTGCATTACTATTGTCTAAGCTCATGACACCGAAGCATTAACATATACCAACAATAAATGAATGCCCTTGCAGGTGTCTAACCCGGGACACCCGTAGTCTGACTCAAATGAAACTGTGTTTGCTTGACTAATGTTAGTCCAAGACAAACAGGGATGTCACTCCCGATAGATCTATCCATAACATTCGCGCTCACAAAGATTGACGGTTCATGATAAATCGGGCAATTAGCAACTTGGGTTAAATCGGGACTTAGACCAATGTCTAAATTTTGATCAGCTTTATGCCTATTTGAAGCAACATGAGGTACATGCTAATGAGAACAGAACAATGATGGAAAGGTTCCTTCAACCTACTAATGATCCTTTGGCACTAGTGTCGAATGCCTCAGTTCAGCAGTATCCAACACAGTCATCCAAGTCTCCACAACCCTCAAATGAACCATCTCCTGCTGACAAACATCAACTGGACTCAGGAAGTTCTTCAACTGAAAGCTTGATTGAAAGTTTATCCAACTCACTTGCCCTCCTCACTCAATCGTACAAATCACATCTTCCTCAAACAAACAATCAACTTTGAACTTCAAGATTCAGACTACTTCAAGGACAAGATGCTACTAATGCAAGCCCAGGAGAATGGTGTAGTACTGGACGAAGAACAGTCGTTGTTTCTTGCAGGAGAACAGATTATCAACTTTGATGAGGATGTGGATAATTCACCCGAGAATGATTTGGCACTCAATATGGACCACATCTTTGAAGCTGATGAATGTGATGCATTCGACTCTGATGTTGACGAGGGTCCCACCACACAGACCATGTTCATGACAAATCTCACATCGGAAGATCGAATCTACGATGAAGCCGGGACATCATATGACTCAAATACTCAGTCTGAGGTACAAGATCATGATACCTTTGTAAATCATTTAGATGAGTATCATGAAGTACACGAGATGCAAACCGATGAACAACACAACTACGTTGTTGACTCTGATGCTGACTATACGAGTAATAGTAATATTATTCCGTATGATCAGTATGTGGAAGACAACGAAGATCATGTTGTTCAAAGAAATGTATCTTCTGTGCAAAATGATGCATTGATGTCAATTCTCGATGAAATGCATGAACAGGGAGTACAAAGTAGATTACCAAATAAACCATACATGATAATTAATGATTCAGTGACCTCTGAACTTGCGAGATATAAGGAACTGGTCGGGGAATATGAAAAACGGGCAAAGTTTGAATTAACTGATAGAGAACGAAAAATTGATGAACAAATGAGAATAATTATCTCAGACCGAAATAGAAAGGAAACTTCTTTAAAATCAGAACTTCATTCAGCACAAATACTACTTAGTTCTACCGTTGGCCATTATAAGTCAAAGACAGAAGAAGTAATCATTTTGAAAAAGGATTTTAAACAAAAAGAAGACAAATTCCTTGAAGAGTTTTTAGACATAAAAAGGCTAAAAGATAAGATTGAAGATAGATTATACAAACAGGATCAGTCTGTTCAAACGGTTCACATGTTATGTAAACCAAAATCGTTTTATGATGAAAAGAACAAGGTAGCAATAGGCTACAAAAATCCCTTATGTCTCACTCGTGCAAAGCAAGCTCAGTCTGCTCTGTATAATGGTCATGTACTTGTCACTACCAATCATACACCCACTGTTATACATGACTCAGAGGATACGCGTGAAATAGCTGAGATAACTAGGAAAAAAATGCTGTTGAAAATGCAAAGCCCTCTATGTATGGAAAATAAAGTTAGGATTGCCCCCCCTCCCCGATTACTCAAAAGAGAACCTTCTTGCAACCTTTGCTCCCCAAAGAAATTTGACCTCATAACAGATATTTTGGTCCATAGATGACAACAACAGGAAAAAGGCTGAGACCTTAGCTCCAAAACCATTTCAGCATTGACAGTGATTCCCACCCAATACACCTGTCAAGCTTGTCCCCATAATTTCTTCCAACTAAAAGTAAATGAAGATTAATCTTTATGTACTCACACAACTTTTTATGGAATTTGACAAAACTTGCAAAACTAGAATCACCCAACAGGTATTACAAAGGGGGAAAGAGGTTTTGAGCAAACAAAAAGATGTTACCTCACTGAAGTTATTCATTTATTCAAACCTTAAGAACACTTTGTTGATTCAAACAGCCCCCTTAAAAGAAGTTAAAGAAATGAAGAAATTTTTGATCAAATGAAAACGAAGTGGACAAGAATACATGTAGACAAGCATTGTGCTGAAATTCTAAAGAAAAACCTTCTCATTGAAAATAAGAATCTGATTGCTAATTGTTTGTCGATCAACTGCTGTATGATGTGCAAAAATCACGTTGCCTAGATCTTGAAGCTGACATGTCTAAAGTTCATAATGAGTCAAAACATATTTCAAAACTTGAAAGGGAAATACTAAATGTTGCAATTATAAACTATCAACATCTTCAGAAAGTTTTGATAATATAACTATCACAAACATCGCAGGAAGCCCTTGTTTTAAACTCAGTCTTAAGATCAAGTATCTGAACATTCCAGATTCAAGATAAAAGACAACGTGATTAGAGACTGAAAGTTCTAGTCGTAATGTGAATGACAAAGTTGTGAGCCTTATAAATGCTAAAAGATGTCACTGCTCCTATATTGAACAAAACGATGTGCGTTAGAGTAGAACTAGAAAAGGTCAAACAGCATTACAAGAAATTGTATGACTCAATTAAGATTACGCATACTCACACAAGTGAAAAGACATCTACCATGGTTAATGAAATTGAGAGTCTAAAAGCTTAATTGAGAAACAAAGAGTCTTGTTCCACTAGTGACTATGTCAAACCAAAATACTTTGCCTGTCATGTATGCCATTGACGTTAACCCATGCCCTCATCCCCTTAAGAATATAGGAGTCTCATTTGAACTATATCCAGCTCTTAAGGAGAGTGTCAAAAACAGGTAGGGAGATTAGTAGAGGAAGCCTAGAGTAGTGTACACCACTGGAATAATGCACTCAACTATGCTTGCCAAATCACAAGCTATCTCAAGAATTTTAGAAATTGTTGATTGGCACTTGCCCAAAAAGTTTCAATAAAAGAGATAACAAGGCTCCCTCTACCCCTGTTACTTAGAAAAAGCAAGTTACTTTTAGTGATAAACCAGGAACTTCATCGAGCAACACACAGAAACACAAAACGCACCAGAAAGTTCAACATACTAATATCCCTGTGATTCCTTCTACAGGAGTAAACGCTTCAACTGAAGCAAGCGGATCAAAGCCTAGAAGCAATACAAAGAAAAATAGGATCCTGCCTGCTAAGAAGGAGAATATGAAGAAAGTAGAAGTACACCTTAGGACAAATAAGTCAGTTTGGACAAAAGTGAATCGGATTGATTCTAGCATTAGCTATAAGCGTGTTGTAATTAATTCGAATTCTGAATCTGTGTGCAAAATGTGTGACAAATGCTTAAACTCTGCAAATCATGAAAAGTGTGTTGTTAATACTTTGAGTTCAGTAAATGCAAACCCCACTGTTAAACGTGTCTTGAATAAAGGGAAGCAGATTTGGAAACCAAAAGGCAAGCTGTCTGATAACAGGTTGAATAAGACCAAGCGGGTTTGGAAAGCAACGGGAAAACTATTTGCAGATATTGGTTATCAATGGAAACCCACAAGAAAGAAATTCACCTTAAGAAAACTTGATTGTGGTTATCAATGGAGACCCACAAGAAAGAACTTTGCCTTAGGAAAAATGTGCCCTTTAACTAAGCTTTTTGTGAAATGTTCTACTATATTTGCTAACCAATAGGTCCCCAACAAAAATTGGGGAACTGAATTTCCAAACTCTCCAATCTCAACTATTTTCAATGCAGGCGTACCTGGTCATACCTTTGGTATCTGACTCGGGCTGTTCTAAATATATGAACAGGGAATCGTTCCAAAGCTCATGAATTTTGTGGAAAATTTCATCGGGACATCAGGATTCGTGAATGATCACTTAGGAGCTTATCATGGGATATGGAGATTATTTATTGTGACAGTGTGATCTCAAGAGTATACGCGTGGAATGACTTGCACACAATCAATTTCTCTGAAGGACAATTTTGTGATTCAATCTTGAAGTGCCTTCAGAAAAGCACACCTTGCATTGTTCTGATATTAAATGGTGCTGACATACTTAAAGGTATCATAGGACCAATTTGTGTACACGATATCGATTAATGAAATGATGAAGTCTTCTCCGATATGCTTGCTGTCCAAAGCTTCCAAGTCCAAATCATGGCATCGTCGTTTAAACCATTTAAACTTCGGCACAATAAATGATCTTACCGAAAAAAGATCTGGTTAGAGGTCAACTCTAGATTGAAGTTGTGAAAAAGATCATCTTGCTCACCTGTCAACTTGAAAAACAAGAAGTTCTCCCACATGACCAAAATCTGAAAATTACAAATATGGAAAGTGTCTTCATCCTTCACATTGATCTTGTGGTCCAATGAGATTCAGAGTATTAAAGGGAAAGAATATACACTTAGTCATCGTAGATGACTATTCAAGATCACATGGTAAAGTTCTTGAGGTCAAAGGATGAAACTCCAGAGTTTGTCATCAACTTTCTTAAGCAAATACAGGTTGGCCTCAACAAAACAGTCAGATTCATCCGCACAGATAACGGAATGGAATTCGTCAACCAAGTTATGTCTGAATACTATGAAGGTGTTGGCATATTTCATCAAAAGTCTGTTTCGAGAACTCCTCAACAAAACGGCGTTGTTGAAAGACGTAATTGTACACTGGTGGAAGCAGCACGTACAATGATGATATTCTCGAAAGCACCCATGTTTCTATGGGCAAAAGCTGTAGCTACTGCTTATTACACCCAGAACCGATCACTAATTCATATTCGTCATAACAAAACCCCTTATGAGCTTGTACATGATAAGAAGCCCGATCTTACATTTTTCCGAGTATTTGGTGCTCTGTGCTATCTTACAAATGATAGCGAAGATCTAGGAAAATTTCAAGCCAAAGCTGACATTGTGATTTTCGTTGGGTATTCTCCTAGCAGGAAGGGCTATAGAATCTACAACAAGAGAACTCGTCGATTAATGGAAACAATTCACGCTACATTCGATGAGATGCATCAGTCGATGGCTCCTGTACGCATGAGTTCAGGACCCGAGCCTTTCAACATGACCCCTGGACAACTCAAATTAGGGCTCGCTCCAACCGATAAAGAGCTGGAGATGTTATTTCAACCAATGTTTGATGAACACCTTGAACAATCTCGAGTCAATGAACCAGTACCTTCTGCTACTGAAATTAACGCTCAAGTTGTTCCACCAGGTACATCTTTGTCTACAACAATTGCTCAAGATGCACCGTCTACAAGTGTTTCATCGTCAACATCAGACATGCATCATCCAGTCCGACATCAAGAAATTACAGAAGAACCCACTCACGAAGAACCCCCAATCAATCACGATGTTCTACATCCTTCACATCACCTTGTTACTGGAGATCCAGGTTCGGCACAGTCATCATCTGGGAATGTTAATTCAGCGGAACCCAACCAAGTTAATGACCCACCAGATCATCTCAGAAGATGGACCAAAGACCATCCTCTGGATAACATCGTTGGCAATCCCTCTCGTCCTGTATCTATCAGAAAACAGTTAGCATCCATGCTGTATGGTGGGCCTGTTCCATACGGAACTGTCCAAAGTCGAACCCAAGAACTTCAAAATGGCCGTGATAGAAGACTGCTGGTTTCAAGCCATGCAAGATGAAATTCACGAATTTGATCGTCTTGAAGTATGGGAATTAGTACCTCGTCCAATCTATGTTATGGTTATCGCTCTCAAGTGGATCTACAAAGTGAAACTTGATGAATATGGTGATGTACTGAAAAATAAAGCTCGGTTGGTTGCAAAGGGATATCGTCAGGAGGAAGGCATTGATTTTGAAGAATCGTTTGCTCCAGTTGCACGAATAGAGGCCATCAGAATCTTCATTGCCAATGCCGCAACCAAGAATATGATCATCTATCAAATGGATGTCAAAACTGCTTTTCTGAATGGTGATCTTCAAGAAGAAGTCTTTGTCAGTCAACCTGAAGGATTTGAAGACAGAAAATCCTACTCACGTCTATCGACTGAAAGAAGGGCTCTTTTATGAGGCTAAAGCAGGCACCAGGGCCGTGGGTATGATACACTCTCAAAGTTCCTTGTTGTCAACAATTTTCTTCAAGGGCCCTGGATCCAACGTTATTCACCCGCCAATCAGGCAAACATATTCTACTGTTCAAATATAGCGTAGATGACATCAATTTGCGCTCAACAGATTCATATGCGTGTAACATATTTTTCAAAGAGATGACTCCAATTTAATATGTTGATGATGGGACAAATGTCGTTTCTAGGACTACAAGTTTTCTCAAAGTCTCGTGGCATCTTATTAACAAGCAAATATGCTCTCGAAAACCTTAAAGAATTATGGAATGGGATCTCTCTGACCTTTCGATACACCAATGTGATCGATTGAAACTGGACGAGGATCTCATGGGGATTCCAGTTGACCAAACTCGATTTAGAGGAATGGTTGGCTCCCTTATGTACCTTACAGCCAGTAGACCCGACCTTGTATTCGCCGTTTGCATGTGTGCTAGATATCAGGCTAAGCCTACCAAAAAGCACTTTGAAGCTATCAAACGTGTCTTTTGGTACTTAAAAGGAACCATTAACATGGGTCTATGGTATTCGAAAGACAACGCCATGTCACTAACAGCTTATGCAGATGCAGATCATGCGAGATGTCAAGATTCAAGAAGAAGTACGTCGGGAAGTGCTCAGTTTCTTGGAGATAGATTGGTTAGCTGGTCATCAAAGAAGCAAAGAAGCACGACAATATCAACTACAGAGGCTGAATACATCGCCATGTCTGGATGTTGTGCTCAAATCCTTTGGATGCGATCACAGCTCAAAGACTACGGATTTGACTTCAATAAAATTCCTCTGTACTGTGATAACAAAAGTGCTATTGCTCTTTGCTGTAACAACGTCCAGCACTCTCGCTCTAAACACATCGACATACGGCACCATTTCATCCAAGAGCAAGTGGAAAATAGAGTGGTTGAACTCTACTTCGTGGAAACGAATTATCAGCTTGCAGACATTCTCACCAAAGCATTACCAAGAGAACGGTTCGAATTTCTTCTTCCACGCCTAGGCATGAAGAGTTTGACCCCTGAAAATCTCAGACGTCTTCAAAAAGGAGAGGATGAGTAAACATAATGTCTTTGTGTATCCTTTGTACATAGGTCTTTAAAAAAAAAATTGGAATTACTAAAAGGTTTGCAATTACTTCAAATTGCAACCCGGTTTGATGTCTGGGCATGGATTACTTTATATCCATGCTCTATGGGAGTATAGTAAAACAATGGTGATGGTAGACCTGTTCGCCTGATCTTTTAATCTCAATCAACGACTCCAGCTCTTTCAATAGAAAAAGGGTCGTTGTTTGAGGGGGAGAGTGAATGTGGAAAAATCTAATGGGTTCTAAAAGTCTGTTGTATGCTATGAAAGAGTAATTATAAGATAGTTGTGGTATTCTAATGGGTTACTATTTGAAGGGGAGTTAATTAATTTTAACTCAAAAGGTCCAAAGTTATCTATTGTTGTAATGATTAGGGTTTAAAAAGCATTTGCTCTTTGTATCCTAGCCTTATTAACCAATAGGGACTAAATTGGCCAATTGCCTAAACTTAGAAAAGCCTTAGAAATACTTTAAACAAAAAATAAAAGAAGATGGAAACCTAAGGGACTGATTCTGCCAACTCTCTAACTTAGGATATAAAAGAGGCGGCGAGTTGCTATTTGGTCAAATTCTTCGAAATCCGGTCAAAGATAAAACACACACACACACTCTCTCGCAACTCGCCGCCAAGAACAAAGCCTCAAATCGCTGATTTCCAGTGTTTCTTGCAAAGGTAATCATCGAACCTTAATCTATATCATTTATTCTGTGTGTATATCAATGGAATCGAATGGAAACACATTAAAAAGTGTAGAAAAAATAGATCTAGGGTCGTTTTAGATGTAAATGCCAATGTAGTGTTGTAAGGTGTGACTTAGTTGCTGGGAATTGTTCATAAGGTATATATTAATAAGTTTTGATGTGTGGATTTCTATCTCAAACAATAATGAATGATTTGCCCATGTTTCTTAATGGCGGGTTGACTTTTAGAAAGTAAAAGTCGGTGTGTGTGATGAAAAGGATGGGAGTAATGTGTGTCTTATGCGTAGGATAGCCTAGGAATGCCTTAGGATGTGATTAGTTTTGACAAAGGAGGTGCGTGGTTTGAATTTTAAGAAATCTGTCCGAATGGCGAGTTGCTTATGTTTCTAGGTGGCGAGTTGGTTATTTTATTATTCTTTAATAACTTACTCAACCCGCTGGTTCATATGGCGGGTTGATTAACAGCGAGTTGCCTAACGGCGGGTTGATTAACAGCGAGTTGCCTAACGGCGGGTTGATTCACAGCGAGTTGCCTAACGGCGGGTTGACTAACAGCGGGTTGATTAACAGCGAGTTGCCTAACGGCGGGTTGACTAACAGCGGATTGATTAACAGCGAGTTGCCTAACGGCGGGTTGACTAACAGCGGGTTGCCATAATTTTCTTTTATTTTATTCCAACAGGTAAACCGCCGTCTCTCGGCGGTTTGGTCGAATATTTTTATATATTAAAATATTCAACCCGCCCCTTTTCAAATGTTATTCATGGCGGTTTAGTGCCTTCCTCGCGGCGGTTTGCTCGATTCTCCTAACGGCGAGTTGGCATTCTGCCTGGCGGCGGTTTGGGCTAAGTTTCATATTTTGGCCCATTGAGCCCAATAATCTATCAAGGCCCCTTTGAATGACCCAGTTGCTTTTCTAAACCCCATCCGGGCTTAGTTAACAAGTAATTGATCCTGTTGGATAATTAGCAGTTTTTAATCAAACCAGAGTTACCTCTGTTTTTAAAATCATCGTGGAATACATGAGTAATCAAATGCAAAAGTTTTCATCTCTAGACAATCGTTTCTCTGCAATGTTTATCTTCTTTGTTAAATACTCTTTTGCAGAATACGATGGCAGAACAAAATGTTCCCACTCAACCTCCTACAAGAACAGATGAGCAGATTGTACCTCGCTCTCAGTGGTTAACAATCGGGAAAAGCAACCTACTTTTCAATGCACAAAAGATTCAAAAGAACCCCATCTTTCAGATATCAGTGGACATCCTGAGTAATACCAACTTCTTCTAAGCATTCACTGCCTCAGCAAATGTTCCTGCTATCTACCTGCAACAGTTCTGGAACACAATGAAATATAACGAGAAGACTGAGGTTTATAGTTGTCAAGTTGATGAACAATGGTTCGATCTAAGTGCTGATCTTCTCAGAAAGGCATTAGCAATTACTCCTGTCAACCCAACTCACCCATTTGAGTTACCTCCGTCTGGTAACACGGTGATTGATTTTGTTAATGAGCTGGGGTATCCTGAACCTGTAGAAATTGTCTCCAATATACGGGTGAATTATGTGTATCAACCATGGAGGGCAATTCTAACCTTAATCAACCCAGTGCCCTACTGGAATAAGACCTTCTGGCATGACAACCCAGACACCCAGTTCTGCAAATGCTGTGGGGAATTCGTTACTCAAACTAATGTTGATCATGCAGAGCTGTTATGGGAAGAGTTTACTCAAGGGATCCAGACATTTTGGGCGCACACAATAGGGCTGAGAGCGCGAGTTGGCTGCGTCGAGTCGCTTTTTATTATAAACTCCTCTCCTCATTCCTTATGGACGGTTTTCCAAGGTGATAATCTACTACTTGGCAAGCAATAACAACATCCCACGACGTCCTGATCTGCTGTTCATCAACTGGAGATGATTTTATATAAAATCTCAAGGTTATCCCTAAAGGTAAGTCAGTTGAATTGTTTGGAATGGAAATTCCCCGATCCCTGATAACTGAAATCCATTCAAACAATCCTCGTAATTACCCAAGTATCTGGAATGGTTCCTGGAATACAAAGAAAACCCCTCAAGAAAGGGCAAGCATGCAACCTGCAACAAAGCATGCTACACCCAAAAAGCCCATAACCACTACACCAGTTAAACAATCCAAGACAGCTCCTCCTCCGACAAAGAAACCTTCCAAGCGTAAGCTTCCACAGAAAGTTAGAAAGGGAAAGCCTACTTTCCAACTTGTTGACGAAGATGATGAAGCTCAACAAGAATCTATTCCTCAAGAAGAAGGTGATGATCCTGATCTCGAACTGGC
This sequence comes from Tanacetum coccineum, assembly GCA_026074375.1. Taxonomy (NCBI): domain Eukaryota; kingdom Viridiplantae; phylum Streptophyta; class Magnoliopsida; order Asterales; family Asteraceae; genus Tanacetum; species Tanacetum coccineum. Next base: position 21,316 of record BQNB010092984.1, read on the forward strand.
TAAGAAGATGAGTTTGGAAGCACATCAAGAAAAGGGAGAAGGAGAAGGTGATGATGCTGACATGGAACGAGCTATTAAGCTTAGCTTGGATCCAGCCTTTCTGCCACAAGGTCGGGCACCTGTTGGAGGAGTAACAATCAGGGATCCAGTATCAGAAACAACTTCCAAACTGCATGAAGTAGTGGGCAAGGGAAAGGCCGTTGTAACCGAAGAACAAGTAGCTCATTCCCTGATCGATCTGTTAAAGAAGAAAAGAACTACTGATCAGTTTATCCTTGTTAGGCGTGATCAAACTCCTCATGATTCGACAACTGGACCCTCTTCTCAACCTGAAGATGACACATCAGAGAAAGTAATCTATGAATCTGATTCAGAAAGAACTGAGAGTGAAACAGAAGCCGCTGCTCCTAAAGGTGACAAAGATCAAGGTGAAGTAGACATGTCTACAGTAACATCAGGAGTAAGCATTCCTGTGTCAGACCCTGAAAAAGCACATGAGGCTCTGGCTGGACCAGACCCTGAGCCCATGAAAGAACACCAGACTGGATCAGACTCTGGAAAATTACATGTGTCCTCTGCTGACCAAACCCTTGAGCCACATGGATGATGAATTCCTGCTACAGCCTACCCAAAGGTTATGAAAACTTGAAGCTCATAACAGACTACGTGCATCCGATGATTAAACAGAAGTCCAGTCTCGGTTCTATGTCCCTTCCATGAAAAATCACGATGACACTTATAACTTTGGGGAATCAATTTCTTTATGACAAACCACCGAAGATGATCAGAGAAATCTAAAGTTAGAGAGGAGACCAGATTCCACCGTACCTGAATCTAAGTCATCAACAGTAACGTCAACTCTCCAGTGATTTGCCCCTTCACAGATGTCTCATCTACTAAGCCGTCATCACTGGTCACAACTCCTCCAATCAATACAGAAGCTACAACAATCACCACATCTCTCCCAAAGATCACTCTATTCATCGCCCTTCAGCTAAGAGTGGCAAGATTAGAGCAAGAGATGACTGAAGTTAAGAAGACTAATCACTCGGCTGATGTTTTGGGCTTCAATTAAAATTCCCCAAGTTCCCTACGGCTGTGATAAATATTCTAGGAACAAAACTTGATGATGCTCTCCTTAAGATTCTTGAACGACACACTGCAGATTTAATCGAGAAATACTCTGTGTTGCCTGGCCCAGAGTCTGTCAAGAATCAAGAATCTAAAAAGAGTCCGAAGGAGATTATCAGAGCCAAAAAGGAACAAGGTGAGGAGAAACAAGATTCAACTTACTCCATCAGGTCAACTGATAAAGTTGATCTTGAAGAATTTGATCTAAAGAGTGCTCTCTTCAAACACATGAATAAGATCAAGTCTGCAAACAGAAATACTGCCAACTACCATCTATACCATGCTCTTATGGAAGCTTTGATAGCAGATGAAGATGCCATGGATAAGGAAGTTGCAGACAAGGTTAAAGACCACAAGAGAAAGCATGATAGTGATGATGATGAAGACGATGATGATGATGAAGGCCCTTCAGCTGGATCAAACCAGGGTAGGTCAACAAAGAGAAGAAGATCCGATTCTGCCGCTTCTGGGTCAGCTCAACCTCCTCCGAAAGATGATGACCAAAGTTCAAAGAAACCAAGGGAGTCTGATGCATCTGCTTCCAAACAACATCCAGCTCTCACCTCAACTGGATGGCAGATCACTGACACTAGAGATGCTGGTGTTGACTCTTCGATGCACAGATCTGATCCCGAATCAGAACATTCTGAACAATCTTCAGATGACATTCCAATGCAAGATGAAGGGAATGACTCAGATATGGAGGACACTGACAACGCTCACATTCCCAAGGTGTCGACCACTACGTGGTTTAAGCCGATTCCAGAAAGCGAGAGACCTGCTACACCTGAACCAGAATGGACCATTCCCCCGAATGATTTCCCGGAACCAGAGATTAACTGGGCAAATACATACGCCACAACGTATCAAGTTCCTGCGGAGAACAAGCTTCAAAGGAAGACGTATGATATTGGGTCATTCATAAAATGGTTCTGCAGACGAACAGGAAAGAAGAAGCTCTGCAAAGCTGATTTAGAAGGTCCAGCTTTCAACCTTGTTAAAGCCTTTCATAAGAACAACATCTTTCTTCAATATCAGATGGATGAATGCCATAAGCTGCTGACAAATAAGGTTGATTTGAATAATTCTGCGAAGTGTATATGAACCACTGCCCTTAGGAGGACCACCAGGTCAGGTAACTATTCAACCATAATTCTTCTTCAACAAGGATCTGGATTATCTTCTGACAGGTGACAAAGAGCGAAAAATTGCCTTATCCATATCCAAGCTCAAAGCCGCTCGTTACCTAGACTTTGGCCTTGAAGAATTAGTTCCATCTTTGTGGGTTGAAAGTGAACGCGAATATGACATCAGTGCGGTCTATGGCATCACTCACTGGTGGTTTAGGAGAAAGGAATTCTACATCAACAAACACAGTGAGCCCTCTGATCGTGAAGCAGTCAGATCGCGGATGCGAATTCTCAGTGTGATCAGTGTTAAGGTGTTCGAAAAATACGGATACAACTACCTAAGAGAGATTATTCTACGTCGAGCTGATTACCAAGAGTACAAGATCTCGGAAAAGGATTTCAAAAATCTTCATCCAAATGATTTTGAAGATCTGTTCCTACTCAATATTCAAGAAAAGCTCAACCATCTGCCCAAGACAGACAAGACTAGTCTTCACACGGCAGTCAACATGTGGATAAGAAGCCTGGTGATCAGGAATCGTGTGGGAGACTTACAGCTCGGGATTGAAAGTTATCAAACAAAGATCAACCTTGAACGTCCAAATTGGGATGCAGCCGACTATTACTTCAAAGAAGATTATACGATTGTCCCTAAGCCAAGAGCCGTTGTCTACAGAGACAGAAATGATCAAAGAAAGTTGATGAGGCTGAATGAGCTACACAAGTTTAGTGATGGGACGTTGACAAGAGTAATGGAAAAACTGGACCACATGGTTAAAGACTTTCATCTGTTCGAGTACAATAAGGGCATGGAGAATAGGAAGTGGTCAGAGGATGACAAGAGAAGAAGCAAAGACTTCATCACTGCAATCGAGAAAAGACTACAGATCAGAAGGATCTATCGAAGTCTAGAAAGCTTTGTTGGAGGAAGAATAAGAGATATTGACTACAGGCTGATCAACAGACAACGACGACATCATCGTTCAATCAAAAGGTCAATTTCTATTTTCTTATTTGTGATAATCTACCTTTACATTAGTAAAGTATTAATCTTTTGATGATTACGTGAGGAGTAACTTATATCCTCAACGATTGAGCGGGAGCAGTATATGTTTCTTACACGTCTTGCGAATTAAAGGCCACACTTTTCTCCTAAATTTATAACATATTTAAATCATGATATCACAAAATGTCAAAGGGTTAAAATTTTGATTAAGGGAAGAAAATGTGATTAAAATATGTGTATAATAATAACCGTGATTACTAGGACTCATATACTCCGCCCAAACGTGCGAAACAATTTTGAATACCGAAGCACATTTTGAGGGGAAGCGTTTCTGGAAAAATGTCAAAAACAATCGAGGTACTAAACAAAAGATGTCTTTTTCAGCATTCGTTAATGTGTAACCTGCTAGAGGTAGTGTTGTTTTGTCTTCATCTTGCATAGCAAACAACTCTAGTTTTACCCCCAACTCAGCCAAATCTAATTGATCATTTAATCCATCTTTTGTCTTTCCTAGAACATGTAGTAGAGTTCTGACTATACTCTCAGCAACATTCTTTTCTACATGCATAAAATCAATACAATGTGGAACAAGATTATGCCTCCAATACTTAAGTTTCGATACCAAATGTTAATTGCTTCGCAACATAACACCATTTTGTCCGTTACTTTGGGCTGAACTACCCTCTTCTTCTGTTGTGTTTCTTTTCTGCTTTTGAATCTTACCACCTCTGCCTCTCGTATCTTCTTGTTTTCTGATGCATTATTGTTTGTTCGTTTTCCTTTTTCCTCACTTATTTCAATAATGTTTTAACCTCGTGTATTATTTGTTCCCAGGTCATTGGAATTAGAGCCTGAGAAATTCTTTTGTCTATTAAAGGCCTTCTTTGCTTTTCTGAACGGAAGGTTTATATTGTAGATATCTTTTGTGACCAGCAAACTTTTGCTTGGATGAGGCAGAAAGTCTAACACAGTTTGTATCTTTCCCACATACTACACAACCTTTGAATCCACTGACGGGCAGCCACATAATGTACCAAGTGCAGGGTAATTATTTATTGTCCATAACACAACGGCACGTAGATTAAAGTTATCTTTTGTGGAAGCATCATACGTATCAACCCCTGTCTCGAATAAAGTATGTAGATCATCAACCAACGATTCTAAAAAAACATCGATATCATTTCCCGGGTATCCCGATATTAATACCGAAAGGTTGATAAACTTTCTTTTCATACACCACCATGGAGGAAGGTTGTATATGATAGTTAAAACTGGCCATACATTATGATGCATGTTTCCCGTGTTGACGTCAACCCCATCAGCCGATATTCTTGGTCATAGATTTCTTGTATCTTCAGTGATTTCGGGGAATTTTTCATCAATGGTAGGCCATGCCTGTGAATCTGCGGGGAGACGTAACACACCATATGTTATCCTCCGTGTCGCGTGCCATCTTAAATCTTCTGAAATACTTTCTATCTTAAATAGTCATTGCAGTCTTGGTATGATTGGAAAGTACCACATTACCTTTGCTAGAATGTTTTCGTACACTTTCTTTGTCTTATTATCCACCTTCCATCTTGATGTCCCACAAGTTTGACACGCAGTCAGATCCTTGTTATTCTTCCAGTAAAGAAGGCAGTTGTTGATACATACATGTATATTTTTGTATCCTGATCCTACCAATCTCATAACTTTTTTGGCTTGATAAGTTTTTTCCACCATTTTGTTACCAGCAGGTAGCATCTTTTTTATCAAGCCTAGTAATTCAAGTTGAGTAGTTTAACTATTGCGGACAACTTTGTGAAGTCATGACATCCTTCGTAAAGAGGCTTCTCTGCGTCTAATAATAGTTCTTGAAACTTGATAAGGTCATCCACATCAAAATTATCTTTTGT